>JAZBGZ010001717.1:0-13889 GCA_037414795.1 Stenodera caucasica
CATTATAAGTAGCAAGTCCCTTTATAACAGTTGCCATACCAGGGTTCTTGATACGATCAATAACATTGCCAGCAATCTCATATCTTATCTCATCAAAGAGAAACAATATACCATTATTGACAAATCTAACTTCTGGCGTTTCCTTTCCACTGACCAACAGTTTTCCCTCTATATATAGATCACTATTACATGGTAGTGAATATAGATCCTGCTGCTGAATGGGAATTCTGATCTCATCATTGTTGTTGTATGAAGTTGATGCGTATGGCTGATGTATTCGCTTTTCAGCATGCGTTATCGAATCATCGTAGGTCGCCTTCTGGTTCACGTGCAACGTTTCATGATCCATGATTGAAAAGCTGTTAAACTAAAACAGTGAATCCCAATGTTTTCAGGTAACGTCTATTATTTGCTGTCAACCGTTTGACTTTGAAATCTCCACTGACTGGCTTTTTGAGTCTAATTGAGCTTTTATATCTTCCTGTGGCAAGGGTTCTAAAGTTATTGAAAATGATACTCATTGTGATACTATAAGCGTCGTAAGTGCAATCTAACTGTGATCACTTCACCTCTGAAATTAATAAGTCTTCTATCCTGATCTGTTATTTTAAGCACAATCTCATCTATTTCTCTGACGCTGATTGGTAGATAGATTACATTTGTGGGGGTCTCCATGATTCGATATCCTGGTGGTGAAAAACTCATGAATCACATGGACCCTCTCACCATTACGAAATGATCCCGCTAGCGATGTTTTCGTCAATGAGTCTCAGAGACCTAATTGTCAATTTGATCTCTACGTCTATAGACACCGTTAGACTTTCACCAGAACGATGCGCTTCTGTTCACCGTCTACTTGTTACTGATAAAATCGAACGGGCACAAGCCACTTATTGCGACGCGTTTTGAAAAAATTGTGAAGAATATGTATAAATGCACGCTTGTCCGGGTCAACCCCTACTGTTCGGAGTCTCCCCAAACCACGGTACTGCCTCTCGTAGCTAATTGGAAGAACTGCTCTCAGGAAAAAGGCTAATTATTTTATTGAAGAATTTCTCCTCAATGTGGCACATGTTTGAATTGAGGAAAAATGTGCTATCAAATAAAGTGAAAATCCAAAATGACGGCCATAAGAAATAAAGAAGTTGATATCAATTGAACGAAAACGAATCGATACATTCGAAAACCACCAGCAACATAAAAAGAAGAATTGAAAGTTGTGAAGAGAATGTACTCTCAAAATCAAAAAAAAACTTGAAAAATAAAAAAGCTGCAGTCAAATAACTAAAATTCGATTTTTTAGTTTTTTTGAAGCTTTTTATGATACCCTTACATCTACCTGAAAATTGTTTGCACATTATTGAAGAACATAAAATCGAAGGACTGCCAAATTTAAACCATAGGTCTAGGACCCAGGACTTAAGATAAATGAAATCTCCATGGTGGCCCTGCTTGAACCGCATTTTTCACGTTTTGTTATGTTGGGATTATTCTGTAAAAATGAACTCAACTTAAATTTTCGTACCTTATTCATAGTATGAACAATATGCTTGACAATAATTACATTTTCGCCTGATGAAGTCGCTCTCTGTTGGTTATTAACACTATTATCATATCAACAGTTGCATGTCTTCTTAAATTCGTCGTTGAAGTTTTATAAGAAACCACGTTCATACAGACGTCACATTTCGCGGATATTTGATCAATGGGTGTAAGAAAACTCCATATGTTGCTTGATTTGTGATCTATCAAAGTCATATTTGTGGTAGTAGATAGTCAAAATGATCCGAACACAATTTAAAACGTATCAAAACTAATAACAATATAATTTGAGTCAGACAAAAAAGAAAGAAAACTCCCACAATAAGAAACACTTGGATCTTGAGAACAGCCACAGATGAAAATCAGAGACAAGCGAAAACGCTGAATTGGATGAAATGCCAAATACAACAGAAATTGATAATGATATTTGATATCAATATAAATTTATTTTGTAACAGAGCCCCTCGAAAAATTTTTGGGTGCGCCACTGATATAATAAAAAATAAAAAAAAAGATGCTCTTACTGTTTCATATTTATCTATTACTTCATTTTCTGATCGATCTAGCATATATTGTTGGAGTAAACTATAGTAATAATTCTCCGGATCTGTTGCTGCCATGAAGTAAGGCACACGACTTTTTTTATAACTAGTTTACTATTGTCATTGAGTATTTCTGATTTTCTCCGTGTCGATTGTTTTGCTTTATATTGATCAACACACTCTTCATCATCATCAAGTTGTTTTGCGTAATATGGCTCAAACAGCATTGCAACTCTTGCAGGCTCATATTATTGAAATTATAATCTGCATGTTCGATTAAACGTTTTTCGTATTTTTCGAAGATGTTAGCGCAGTACCGAATAGCTTGACCTGCTCCATCAAAATTATTCACTGTATACCTCTGCTTAGGCGTTCGAGTGTTGAGGAATACACACTTTCTCGAGCTATATCTAAGACTAGGATACCACAATCTGTAAGTCCATTCACATGCCGAAACTTGACGTTCTTTCATTATCCTCCTACAAATCTCAAAGAGCTTGATTTTCCGCGTTGTATCTGTCGTATTGCTTGTGCTACACTAGAGTCAAGCTCTGTTGGTTCTGTCCTCAATATGTTCTTGGCAACGTAGAAAACTATTGCCTCGTTCGAGTCACATGATTGAATGTCCATGTTCTCCTGCCACAGTTTGAAAAGTGTTGGATTGCAGTTATTAACCCATCGATCTTCTACACGTCGTCTTAGTAAGCATATTCTTTCTCCACTACGGAGAAAATCTTTCGATGAGTGAGCGACAATGCGGGCTTTATTTCATTCGTGTCTTGGAAAACTGAACCAACACATTGTTGCTGTGTGGTTCTTTTTGCATAAGTCTGTATGACGATGAATCTGAGTTCTTTTCACTATATCATGGAGTTCTTGAGCTTCAAGCAAATGCAAACTTGGTCAAGCAAACGAATATCGTCTTTTATATCAAATGATGGATAATTCTCAATCCAAACAACCAAGTAAAGCTGTGGGCTTCCTCGATTCTGGAATTTTATTCGCCACCCAAAATCTCTCAATTGTCCACTGAAGGCTTCATGATAATTGCAGATAAATTTTATTAGTGCATTGAAACGAATCATGACGTGACAACTAAAGTAACTGGATATCAATTTCATTGCAATCATGTCGATATTATTTGGATCTACATCTGGTCTTCCATCGGCCATTTAAAGAGCTTTTCCCATATTCAACCAATTTATGCAGGACCCTTCGTCAATATGCTGCTTACCCTCTCAACTTTATAGTGTAAAGATGAATATCTTCAACCATCCCATCTTAGGGCAAGCTGCTATGGTAGACTTCACTGTATAGATAGTCATTACGTTGAAGTCTTGTATCGTTGTTTAGTATTCTGTATTGAAAGTAAGTAATCTAATGGAGTTATTTTAACAGGTCTCGTTTTCTCGTTCCAACCGTTGATACCATAAGGAAATAGAAGAAATAGATGATACCAAACAAACTCTTCTGCCTTGCTCATGAGCTCCATTTACGATCTTATCTTGTGTCTTGCGAACACTCTGATCGACGTTGCTTGACACTTCCAATTCTTTCTGAACATCTGGTTTTGGGCAATCAATTGGAATCATCATGCATGTTTGTATAAGAATTGTTTGTATTTGTGATGCTGCATGAAGTAATTGATTTATTGCTTCTTGCGACAGTGATGGATCATCTTCTTTGAACGGTTGGCCATCGATAATGTGATTTTTCATACAAGCAAAATGTACTCGAGTGTGAAGGAGACATTACAAGATCCCGTTGCTTGTTCACAGATACGAACAAGTTCTTCAATAGTATCACCTTCGATCACACAAGCTCTACCATTAATTGCGGTAGCACCCTTAAGACCACATGAATGTGAATCAGTTGAATGGAACTTATTATCACAGTACATGACTTCTTGTATTTTGAATACAGCTATTAGAGCTCTTGCTTGATAATCAGCGAACATGCTGTTAAGGGCTGCTCTAAATGTCATTCCAAAATTGTCGCGATTAATAATATCTTGCAAATTTTCATCATAACTGGTTTCATCATCATATTCGATGGAAAATGTTTTGTTGTACATAATGAAATCTTGTTTGATGATATCAATGTTGCGCGCTTTCAAATAACCATTTCCATCTACGGAATAAGCTAAAGTGTTTTTTGCAGACAACCATCTAATACAAGCTATCGCTCTCAATTAGTTAACTTTGAGCGTGTTTGTGGACTATTCGCTGGGTATGAGAATAGTTTCTTTTACGATATTGACAAGAACCAGTGCATAATATCAAACATCTGTATAGTCTGATCTAGAGATCTCCTGATTCGCTTGATGCCATGAGGTTCGTAGAATTCTAGCCTCCTTATTTATTGGTATACAAGCGCTCACATCAACCCGCTCAATAGTGTTGAAAGATTGTTGCTGGATGGCTTCAAGGGGCTGTTTCTCAGTGAATCGAAATCAATCTAGCTGACATATTAGAGTAGAGCATCATGATTTATCATCACATCTTTATATACCGGGTTATTTGTAGAGCGTCAAATACTCTAGCACAAGATATAGAGGACTCTCGTGTAATGTTTGGGTTCTCAAAATGTTCAGTAACAACTACTATTGCTCATCAGTTGACCTTAGCAAAATATTCAGTAGCTTTTACTTTGAAAATGTCTTGAGCAAAGAGTACTGCTTGACCATATAAACCATATTGTCCAAATAGTTCTTTGAATTTGACGATTTTTACAAATGGAATAATTCTAGATAAGAGACGTTGCTCAGGTTGTGATAGCTGTTGATAAATATGAGGTATTACACCAAAATCCAAGTTGTTCTAGTAAGCTTTTGCTGGTGATATCGTCTTATTAATGGTAACATGTTTATTGCAGCGACGACAGAATAATGAGACTGATCTTTGCATCAACTCGTTTGGAAAGCAGGCTGAAGATGTTGTGATGACTTTATATGCTATAATCTGATTCGGATAACATCACTTCGTGCATATTTCGCAAGTTTTATCGCAAAATGTGTTGATCGCTTTTTCAAACATTTCAAAGTTACCCTTGAATAACGCTCTCTTGCTCTCTAGCGCTTTCTAACTAAACTTTATTTTGCTCTGGTATTTGAGTTGCTCTTACTTGCGACATATGTTATTTTGCTTTCTCTAATCACGTTTCTCGTTGTGAATTTGATACACCATGAGTATATTCACCACGTATTTCTAGCCTTCCTGTCTTTGTTTCATCATGTCTTGTTTCATTTGCGAGCTTTTGCATCCGTGAAATTTTCATCTTTCGCAAGCGTCTTTGTCATTGAGTTGCTGTTTCTTTTTTTCTACATTTTTCATTTTCAATGCCGCTTTGCGGACTATATGACAGTTCAGCAACACGGTGTGAGATACACGGGACTCAATATAAAACTCCAACTATTTATAAGCAATTAATATTCTCAGACAATATAAAAATCATAATTATTATTGATATCAAATGAGCAAGAGTATAATTTAGTAAACACAAAACAGAACAGATGTCAGCATTGATAAATAATTCTCGAGATCAGGGAGAGCAGGAAACTGGTTATAGGTATGCTCACTATAGAGAGCAGAGCTGGGATAGAGTGTAGTCTTCTCCCTAAACAATAGATAGCAGTACTATCGGAGCATTACTATATCGTTCTATGTTCATCTTACGTCCATCTCTTTTATTACAGAAAATTCAAATTTATTATAAATAATAGCTATTTACATATCAAGTAATAGATGTTATCAATTATTGGACGAAGGAGCATGTTGGGAGACGAAGCCCGTAAGGTGCCGAGAACCTCCTTAGCTCCTGAGACCAGTAATATAACTTTCTTGACGTGTTATGTGGAAGATTTTACCCCAAATCCTAAAAAAATTGATTCATAAATTCGAGATCTAGAAAACTTCCTTTTTGACATTCATTAGAAAAACTAATAATCTGGTTTGGAAAAAAATATCTGACGATATGTAACCATGATGAAAATGAATAATCTCTCAAAATCATCAAACTTCCATGAACTAGTAGTTGTAGTAGACTCCTCTCAACTCCCCTAAATTCCCAAGCATTTCAAAAAGAACTGAACACTATATACCAAATAGCAAACTCCAACGGTTTCCCATTGAAATGATCCAAAAAATGTATAAAAAGACAAGATACAAACTAGACACACTTTTCTCTCAAAACAAAACAACAGACAATCTATCATTCAAATAACATCAACAAATTATTAAAGCCATATAACATTATACCTGCCTTTAAATCAAATAATAATTTATTCAACATTTTTTCCAAAACAAATAATCATGATAATAATGAAAAATCATAGTTTTTAATTTTTTTGACGAATTTTTCTTTTGTTCCGGATGGTGGATATGTTTGTGAAAATAGATGATGTCTTGCGTCATTAACTTTATCAATATTTTTAACGCCATACATATGACATATAAATTTTTCAAGGATCTCAAAATTTTCAATTGTAGATTGCTCCGAATAAATACTATCAATACATGAAAAGGCACCCTGGTATTCTATGGATTTTTCTAGAATTTTGAAGGGATTTCTTATGCCTTTTCTATAAAAAGATGGATTATAATCGCAAGCAGTGAAAGCATGGAAAGCTGGTAGTGCATTACACGATAATTTTTCCAGAGTTTTATATAATTTAGTCACATTAATGTACCTCAATGAATTGCCACAACCGATTTCAAACCAAATATCCATTGAAATGTTAAGATCTTCCATTTTTCCTAACATTATTATCAATATATCAGTATCGGAACATTTTATCAAGACTTTTGAAGGGCTATCCATTTTTGAAACATGATATATTATTTTTGTATCTGCCTCTTCGTGATCCTTGCGAGTTAACTTTTCTTCTAATGTTTTCACGACTTTTCCTTCGGAAACATGGGATGAATGATAGTGTTTAAAATTAAAAAATATTTTTTGTTTATCAATAATTGGTGCAATTTCGTCGTTTTCCCAATGACTTATTAAAAAATCAACTAGAGCTTCTTTGAATTTACTGTTTTTCAATTTATGCATAAAATCGACTGGTCTTACTTGATCAGGACCACTAATAATATAATGTTTGTTTACAAAACCATCTCTTCTCAATCGTTCATTGTCTTTTATTGATAGTGTAAATTATTGGTCAAAAATTATATTAACTCTTGGTGTTTTAAGTTTACAAATCATTTTAAAAATTGCCATTGATATCAATCTGAACGTTCTAGAAACATCTTTCATCAAATGGAACATAAAGAAGCCATCAAGGATAACGATGTCAAATTTTGATGGTAATTCTGCTGATATTTTTTTTTCTAATATTTTCGTCAAACTTGATTTATCTGTTTTACAGATCTTTCCATCAAGGTGACACATACTGGTGGGCAGTGGAGTCACAAGATATGTCATTGTTTTATCAATATCTATTTCATTTTTCAAGGAAATAATTTTACCACATATTTTAATTGTTTTCTTTTCTAAAACAGAAGTGCAATTCATGATTTTATTTTTTTTTATCGGTCTCTCAAATCTATTAAGATCTTCACTGCATTCGTTAATGAATTGATCACGCAATTGACGACCATTTGTTTCGATATTTCTTAGCAGCATCTGCATTAATAGTTTGTTCTAGTGTGAGATCGATTGGTTGTCTGGAAAACGATTTCCCAGTCTTTTTTACACCAAATGATCCTTTTTTAAATTCTTCAATTAAACCAGGATGTGTATCATTGACTCTCAACAAATTGTCATAGTATTTGGTAATCCAACGAGCATAATTTTGTTGATTGAATATAGAAAATGAGTGAACCATCTCCGATGATGCATATTTATGAAGATCAAAATCTGTAGATCTGATGCTCCTAGATATTATTGGTGATAATTGATTAAATTGATGTATATCATATAAAACTGTGCTGTTTTTCCATGGTTTTCCGCTAGTGTTTAATTTTTGAATATAGAATAAAGAGCTGATATTTCAGCTAAAGATCTTCCGTCTTCATCGGATGTCAAGTCATCCATTTCTTCCTTAGCTTTAGCATCCACAATTTTCCCTTGATATGTGGAATATATGGTTGATAAGTCCGATAGAAGACTTTTTCTCTCGGTTGACGTCATTTTTTCCGTAATAATAATATTTGAAGGTAAGATTTATTTTTATCTGGAACTGTTATATTTATTTCTTTGAGAAATGCCTCGAAATGTTAAATTTAAAGTGTCAGGGAAAGTATGGGGTGTAATCTCTTGCATCTATTAAAGTGTTTGCCAGTAATAAAGCCATTTACACAACTACTAGCTAATGAATCACTATCCACCATTACATGTGAGTGACCACAATCACTAATAAATTTGACTAATGTTTTGAAAAATGCCATCATGTTATAAAATGGGCCCAAATGAATAAGAATATTTTTGAAATCTGATGTTTCATCTAATTGAATGCTATATGCCTCTCTAGCAATAGCTAAATCATATGTTACTTGAATATATTTTTGAGAGCATTCTCCTGCATTTTTTTGACTTTTTATCATTGTATGTTCAACAGTAGCTTTTTGAGTTGAGGATCTATTTATAGGGGTTAAATACGAGATTTTTTGAATTACACTGTTATCTTCACACATAAGACTATTAAAATCAACCCACATTTGCGTTTCTGGTATTCCATAAAAAATCAATGACAGTCACAAGCTGAGGAATTTGTAAATTATTACCATTTTTCTCGCTGCCTGTTTTCAATAAATTTTCAAGAGTTTTTGGTTTTTTATGATACGATGATATTTGTGGTATGATTGCATCATAGGCTCTTCTTCTTTTTTTCTGTGAAAATGTTTTGGATTTAGATATAGCTAGCACTGGCTGACAAATCACTTGAGCATCATTTTCTTTTCCAGATATTCCAGCACGTGAATTGCTTAAATTATTGTTGGTGAAATTCTCAAGTTGTTGATTATTTTCAGCCTGAAGAATTTCAGTTAGTGGACTTTCTGAAACTTTTACATTCAAATCTTCTGCTCCATTAATGGTTGATTCATTGGGCTCTTCGAATTGAAATATAATTCCCACTGCATCATGAAGGTTATTTTTACCATTACTGGTTTCAACAAATCTATCAAAATTATCAAAGGCGACTCCTGTACTGAGGTGGGGAACTGATGACACACCTGCTGGGCAAGATTGAGACTGTTCAGTTGCAGCGTAGGTCAATTCAGTCTCAAGTTCTTCAAGGGCAGTATAACTGCAGCAATGTCCATAATTATTCAAAATATTAATCATCTTCTACTACTTGTTGAACTTTCCAATGTCATTCCAAGAGTTAGAATTTAGAATTAGTTCACAAAAAATATTATGTAAAAATAAGGAACATTCTCAAAGTACATTAACTAGTGCTTACTGATTCAAAATAAGTATTGTTTATTAATTCAAAACTATCGATTACAGAAAAAAAGGACGAACATTACCTACTGGAGTGCATCGCCAAAACGATTTGAGTCTTAAAGTAAAAATACTTTACAAATCAATTATTGAATTGAATGGGAGAATGTACAAGCAGAAGAGCACAATAGCTACCTTACAACAGCGAATAATATAGGCTATATCTACATGTGAGTTATCCAATATCAATTCAATAACAAACATTTTTTTTTGAGCCAAGTAAGGGCTTAATGGAAAAAAAGAAGTAGGCAATTCACTTTAAATGACAAAATTTCAACTTTGTCGATCTTTAAACAAAGCGGCAAAGCTTATCAAATTTGTCAAAGTTGTTTGCTTTATCCTCCCTTAACGGAAATCTTAAATATAATACTTTTACACTACGGATTGAATGATTACATTTTTGAAAGTCTCAGAACATGTGCGATTAAAATAGGCAGTCATACTAAATATTGTATTTTGATGTTTAATGAGATCGCGTTACGGACAGGTCTGCTATATAATCAAAAACTTGATTGTATAGACTTTTATTGATTATGGTACAGACAAACAGCCGGCCTATGCAGACCATAATATGTGAAGTGTTCATGATCCGGGGCATATATAAAAAATGGAAGCAGCCAGTAGTTTTTATTTTTTGCAGAGAAACAGCTCCAAAACTACGTTTAGTGAATATGCTTAAAGCAGTGATTCGCCAAGTTTGATCTAGTGGCTTCATGTAATAGCGATTGTATGTGACCAAGGTCCTACCTATCAAACCTATCAACAAACAGTAGTTCCATCTTTAAAAAATTAGAAAGCGTTTGTCGCTAAATACGCTGATGTGAATTCAATTATATTCGACCTAGAACTTTTCAGCAAGATCCATTGGAGACTCATTTCTCTTGTACTCGAAGTCATGGTAATAGAAACATCAACCCCATTTGTTTTGATTTTATTAATTCTAGCAAATCTATTTCAATGAACAATTCATTGTATGCACATTCTCCTGCGTCTAACTGTGAACAGGATGACTGTATCAGTATATTTGATGCATTCAAGTCATTTATCGGAGAACAATCAGTGTCATCTTTCACACCATCAGATAAACAAAAAAACGCCGCAGGAGCTTGAACGTTCGAAGGTTTAAGATACTTCTTCATACATTACTGGATATATTTCGAGAAAAGTTTCACCGAATTGCTTAACTTACAAAAAATTTCTTCGCGAAAGCAAAATGACAAGGCGTTGATTAAAATTCGTCAGTATGAGAATCACTCTATGATATATCCTAGTCACAGTATTCTCAAATTATTCATTGCTTTTGGTAAAAAGGCATCTTCCTGAAATAGTAATATCTTATCAAGTCAGACAAAAGTTGAAATCAGAAATAAAACATGAGTATTTATATCATCTCTCGAAAACTATTTTGTACCGAACATCAAAATATAATTTCTTTGTTAGATAGAATTCTAAATTGCAAAGATCAGAGACATATTAGGGCTGATAGTCAAAATATATGGCATATTTAGAATATTTGAAAAAAAAAAATTGTTGAGGATTTCTACTATTATTATACATTGATTGTTTTCTCTATAAAATGATAAATTATTTGTTGATGAGCTATTACTACTTCAGAAAAACGTCTGTCTACCCATTGAGATTTATCATAGAGCGATTCTCATACTGCTCTGGTGTATTGCAAAGGAATTCGTTGCAAGTTATACAATTCGGTAAAACTTTATTCAAAATATATTCAGCAATGTAAGCAGGAGTGTATTTAACGTCTTAACGTTAAAGCTCCTGCGGTGAGTGGCTATGTAATATTTTTGGTAGATCTGGTGGAATAAAATATGAGCTCCATTGTTTTTCGGATAATAACTTGAATACATCAATACTAGTACAGTCATCATGTTCACAATTGGAACGCTGGAGAATGTACAGACATTAGTTTATTCAATAATAAGGATCTGCTGAAATAAATGAATGAAAAACAAGTAGGGTTAATATTGCTGCTACCATGAATATAATTGAATTCGCAATGGTACATTTTGCAACAAAGACTGCCCAAGGTACGAAGTAAGTAAATCCAATTTTCAATAGATCTAACTATTGTTCGTTTTGATGATCTAGGAATAGTGAAATACATTGTGCTTAAAATTGCCCGTACTTAAGCAGGCCAGTTGTTGAGTTGGACTCACAATCAATTTGGTTTATACTTATTCACCATTCATAGATATTAACAAATAACTGAGTTCTCACTCAATAATTAAAATTGATAAAAAAACAAACTTCACTTACACGCTTCGATTTTATGGAAAATTGCAAAAAAATTGCAAAAATATATTTACAGTTTCCCCGAAAATGGGGCCAGAACGTACAATTTCGTTCAAGTTTTTTTTGTGAAGGGGTGAGATTATAATTATTCAATAAGCCATCGAAAAAATGCTTTTCTACGCATTCAATTATATAGTCCTTACTTTGCAGAAATTGAACATAAAAAAGCAAGCAAAAGCAAAGATCTTGCCTTGTTTATAGATTGACAAAGCTAAAATTTCATCATCTAAGGCAGTAAGTCTTAATCTTCTTCAAGTTGAGGAACGTTAAGCTCTTTATTGCGCGGAAAACTCATCAAACAAGCAGGCAAGCAAACAAAAAAATACCATTCATTTTTAATTGAAGATGACGAGTAAAGATTACTCATACTTATACGGCTATGATTTATTAATCAGCAAAAAATTCTGCTCAATTATCGATTAATTAATTAAGTGCTCCGCGAACATTCTTATGTTATATTTTTCATAAAAAAAGTAATGTTTTGTTATTGAATTGATACAAAATAACTAAGAAGTATTACCCATATTATTTTGAAACAATTTCACTCGCTGTTGTGAAAGCCGTTTCTGTTTGTATCTTTTCCTATTCAATTTATTAATTCATGTGTGAAATATTTTTTCTTTAAAACAAAAATTGTTTTGGAGATGTACCCATATTAGTAATAACGTCTCATGATCGAGTAAAGCAATAATCATAGTCTAACATAGCATACTCATTTACAAAAATCAAAATATTGGAAATGAGTGGCAAGTTTTATCACAAAATTTTGGCTCTTGGAAAAACATATTTCTACTTCAAAATTTATCTCTGTAACGATACTTTAATAATTTAACTCAAAATCAATGAAATTTTTAGAACAAATCGTTTTGGAGAAGTTTTCATTATGGGAGAGTATAGCAAACTTGGAAATTGTCTTCATAGTTTTTACCAATCTATTGTGTTTGTACATAAAAATATTTTTGAATTTATATAGTTATTTGGTTTGATCATTTTCAAGTTTCTTGATTTAGTTTTGCTGTTTATTTTGTTATATTGCTTTCATAATTCTATAGATTACGTTAAATTGAATAAGATTGTATATTTCACTTGATTATTCTATATTTGTTTGTTTGAGTTTATATTGTAAAATTATTAATTATAATGCTAATTTAAGACTTAAAAAAATTAACATTTTCATTATTGATATTGAATGTATCATTTATGAGAAACAAATGTAGCTCAAATAATACTAATATAAATCGTTTGAAATTATCGCCTCACACAAATAAGATAGTACAGAGAGTGCTCTATTACTTATTTATGTATTCAACTACGGGCATTTTATTAAATATTTTCGTTGCTCAAGTAGGTAACTTGTGAAACATCAAGTTGAAACATCCGAAATAGACAGCATTCATTATATGAGTGACAGCATTTATTCTATTTCAAACTGAAGGAGATTGTGTAACATAATAAAAAGTAATTCTTGTGAATAAAAATGTGCATATTTCTTCAATCCGAAATATTGCTGTTAAAAGGTTTTTTAAATTTTGAGTCGATCCTTATTCTTTTTAATTTTTATTATTCTTGCAGTACTAGTGTCGAGAGTACATCTCTCCTATCATCAGCTGCGCCTAGGTGGAATATAATTCTAAGATTAGTAAAATCTGAACTATGTTAATTTTTTGAAAACTTACGTCCATAGTGAACAATCTTGAAAACAACAATTATTGAAATTATTTTATACAGTTTGATATGGTGTGGTCAACTTACTACAATATCACAATACTCAACAATCTTTATGATAACAACACAGTATAATTTTTATATTTTGATGTTATATCCCAAAATTGAGTCGATTAAAACATAAATACGTATTCATTTGATAGATAAATAGAGATATTTTTAAATAATTCAATAACTCAATATTCAGCGTGTTTTTGAAAAGTCTAACTAGGACTCGCGAATTTTCTAGATTTTGTTTGACATGCGTATTTCCTTTGCAAGATGAGTGTGTTTGCACGATGTTGAAAAAAGTCGTTTGATATTTTAATTTTTAATTTTGAT
>JAZBGZ010001720.1:0-13869 GCA_037414795.1 Stenodera caucasica
TTCAGCTGTTTCCTTCATTTTTGTTAATACCATTGAACTAATTTCTTCTGGATAGAAAGTTTTTGATTCACCTTTATATTCGACTTTGATTTTTGGTTTACCACCATCATTTAAAACATCGAATGGCCAATGTTTCATATCAGCCTGAATTGCTGGATCATCAAAACGACGCCCAATAAGACGTTTGGCATCTAAAAACGAAAATAGTAAACAAGAATTAATTTTTAATAATATTCAATTGATTACACAATTTATAAAAATTAATTGTACTTCAGATGAAGATGACTAATCATTATATATCTAGCTCATAGACTCTAGTCTGTTAAAAATGGTATCATCATAATAAAATTGATTAATGAAAAAAAATGTGAAGCATGACTTTGCATCTTCTAATTGTATCCAAGTGTCCTTCATACCAGATATCAACCATAAAATTTGATATCAATCAATATAATGATGAAAATGTATTAAATTATTCAAAAATAAAAAAGAAACTTACCAAAAATTGTGTTATTGGGGTTCATTGCTACTTGATTTTTGGCAGCATCACCGATAAGACGTTCTGTATCGGTGAATGCAACATAAGATGGTGTGGTACGATTTCCTTGATCATTAGCGATAATTTCAACTTTTCCATGTTGGAAAACTCCTACACAGGAGTATGTTGTACCAAGATCAATACCAACTGCAGGTGCTTTGGCGGCCATCTATATAAAACGAAAAGAATAGAAAAATACTTTCCACAATTGAATAGAATATAGATTCATTGAAATTTATTCAAATGAGTTATAAAACCAGGAAATTAACGTTAAATTATACCTTGTAACAAGGACATGAAATTTCATTAAATTTGTCAAATAATTCAACTAAGCCACTAGATTAACTGATTTCTCATCAATAAAAAACGGTAAAACTTACTTTTGCAATTTATTCGGTTGCAGACAACTCTTTTTCAAAAAATTCTTCGAGTTATAAGTCGAATCACTTGTAGACGTGCTGAAGTTCAGTAATGGAATCGGGCGGTTATAGGAAATGGCCGCCTTTTAAGAGAGATTGTTCTGCTTCTAGAAACTTCCACACACTAACCAATCAAATTCTAGAATTTGACTTCTCACTGATCACTGATTGGTTGAGAAATTTCATCTAGAATTTTCCTTGACGAAGAAACTCAAAATAATCATTGATTTATCAATAAATCAAAATTAATCTCAAAAATTTTAATTCTTATAATAAATTGACGAATTATTCGAAAAATTATTGACCTAAGAGTATTGATTTTTTTAAATTCGACAACTATTTAGTCAAAAACAATTCTTAGTTCTCATTGGATAATGGAATGGCGGCAAATTTGAAAATGCTCTAATTTTCCGAAGCAAATTCATGAAAATTTCGCTTTTTTCAAGAAAATTGACCTTCAATTTTCAATAAATTGAGTATAAGAAGCAAAATAAAAAAAAAATCAATGGAAATAATCGATGATTGATGAGCATAAAAACACGTGTTACAGTCAAGGTTAGGAATATTAAAAATTGATAAAAATTCATAATTGATAAGAATATTTCAACATAATATTTATAGACTAAATCGATAAATGTATTTCCGTATCAATTATTTCTGAAAATTGTCTATTCTTCGTTCAGTTATCAATCATCATGAAATTGTACTATAAAAACAAAAGTAAAGCTGGGAAAAAGCTCACATCACATAATTCCATTTTTTATCTATGCACATGACTAATCACTGCTAATCAGTTTGATGAATGGCATTAATTTTTAATATATTTTCATGTGGGAAATAATTCTCTAGGTTGTTATTCTGAATATTTAATAATTCGAAAACTAGAATTATTGATGAGTCAATAAATAATAAATAACGCTTAATAATTGGTTTTACTCAACTTTTTAGAAAAGCATGAGAAAAATTTTATTAATTTTTGCTAAATTTTATTTGTTTTGCTTCAAATAAATACAAATGATTTCTCAACTTCTTTTATATACAATGAATCTTATAACGATTCAATTCATGGAAAAGTATGATTGATATGCTAATCCAGTGGCTGTTGATGCAAAATAAACGAAACAACACCACCATGTTGCAAAACCAAAAATACCACGATATACACTTTTTGAGAATATCTAAAAATCAATAATTATTATCAACAAAATTCTTCAATTATTAATAATATTTACCGATTTCAAACTATCCAAAGCCAATTGTAATTCAATATTTGATTTATCAATAGTTTGTTTTGTAGAAAATGGATCATTTTTTTCACTATTCGTATAGACTGCTGGGCATTCATCATTATATAAACCATTCCAACTATATTCACCCAATGTTTTATAAATCAATGCTAATATTAAACACATAAAAATTGGAAGAATATATTGTAATGTAACAACACATAAATAGTAGAAAATTGATGCAATTTTCTTTTTCAAATCAATATTTGTTATACGACCAGCTTCTTTCTTCTGTTCTTCAGTACGATTATATGCCATATTTAAGTATGCTTGTAAATACCACGGCATTAAAAATAATTTTAACGACATTGTTGCAACAATTAGAATAATTCGTAATGTTTCAAATGCATCTTCAGTCAATCTAAAACAATATAAAAAAATCTAGTTTTCAAAATGATATAGTAATAACATCGTCTAGCGAGTTTGACAACATACTAAAGTCATAGAAAACTATTATTATTTTTCAATAAATATACTTACAGAGGTTGTGTCATTCCAGAAAATAAACGTACACTTAAATTATGTCTTGCCACTGGTTTGATCCATAAGACGACTAAAATGAAAGGTAATGCGAAACTTATATTTAACAATGTTTGTATAAATCTTCTTTCTCTAAAGGTTCTAAAATTGAACAATATTATAAATTGAAGTTGTAGCTTTGAGATGGATAAATATTATACTTAAGTAGATCCCAATGCATTTTGGCAACTCGAAGACCTGGAAATGTGAATAAAGAACCTAAAATACCACACCATAAAGCTGTGAAGAATTTCAAAACAATTTTCGATGCTGGTCCCCTAAAAAATTATCATCAATGGTTGCATAAAAAAAAAAAATTGAACGTACGATGTATTTAAGCCTTGTTTTGTCAAGAAAATTGATGCACTTTGATTGAAACTATTGTAAGCATCTTCAATACCTATTTCCAATGTATTTTCATCAATTATTAAAACAATCATTGAAATCAATAAATAAATAAACGCCATTACTATACATGTTGAACGTTCACCTAGAGATTCTTCTCCTTTGAAATATTGCACTGTTAATGATAATAATAATTTTCTATTTCAATAATTAAGGAGATATAATTGAAGATAACATTGTGATTGTTTTGAATTAACAAAGAAAAAAGGATACATAGAGAAAAATAATATTAAACTGCACCATAATATGCTGAGATTAATTTCATCCTTTATCGGAAACCATATCGTATAAACCTATAAAAATCTAGTATTAATTGTTAAATTTACAACAATTTCGAAATTTTACTTCTGTTATAGCATAAACAATAATTGCATAAATAAAAAAATCAACAATCCATTGATATTCGGTATAATAACGTAAATGTATAACATCTAAATGTGTAACTTTAGCTGTTGATAATTGTATATCTAAATTTCTTGGTACATGAAATGTTTCAGGTTGTTGGGCTGTTTTACCATTCGTAAAATTTTTATTATTTTTTCTATTCTTTGATTTATCTTTTGGTATATTTGCTAATTGTTTCAATTCAGTATCTGTAGGATATAAATAACGTATCAAACCAGTTGAACACAAAAACCATCTACCAAATGAAAAATGATGTCCTAATTTTTGAATAATACTAATCATCACTAACGTGATGACTAATTGAGCCCCCAAAACCGCCTATAATTAATTAAATTTGCCAATAAAATAAAAATTTCTAATTAAACTAACTTACCATGATAAAAATGTGAAAATATTAGAAAAATTTATATTATTAGCATATTTATTTTTAGAAAATTTTTGCTCAAAATTGGATAACCTCAATTAGAACCTAACCTAACATAACCTATAAATTAACAAATGTTGAAAATTATAAATTAAAATTCACACAAATTATACCAAGTCAATATTGACGATATAATTGTTTAATGTTGAAATATATTAGGAAGAGCTGGAATTAGTTGTGAAATCCTAGTAATTTGAAATATTGTGCCAAACAACATGCCAATTTGACAGTTCAATTTAGATTTTTTTTCTAATGCAATTATTTTAAATCAAATTGTTATATTTAAACTACTATAATATTTCTTATCAGACTTCGTTAATCTTTTAATAGAGCATGTGACGACATTTAACGTCCTTTTTTTTTATAATAAAACCACATACACAAGACTTATCATTCGAAGTTTTGAGACTGCTTTTTGATAAATTTTCGAAAAAAATGACGCTTTTAGCTATAAAATATGAAAATAAAACATTGGAAATTCTAGATCAATTATTATTACCAGCACAATCGAAATATATTCAAGTTAAAGGTGTTGAAGATGGTTGGAAAGCTATCAATAAAATGCAAGTGAGTTTTCTTTTCTGTGTGAGATTTTGATTGTTTTTTGTGATAAATTTTGATTTTTTAGGTACGTGGTGCTCCAGCTATTGCTATTGTTGGTTGTTTGAGTTTAGCTGTTGAACTTTATAACGAGAATTTCGAATTGAAACGAGAATTACGTCAAGATATTGAAGGTAAATTGAATTATTTGGTATCGGCACGTCCTACTGCTGTTAATATGAAAATAGCAGCCGATGAATTGATTACATTAGCTAATAAATTATCTGAAGATGAAAATGTTTCATTAACTGACATGAAGAACAAGTAAAATTCTATAAAATTCCATTGTTTTTGTGATTATTAAAATTTACAAATTTTACAGATTTTTGTTATCAATTGAAGAAATGTTACAAAAAGATATTGCAGATAATCGTGCTATTGGTGATTATGGAGCTAGAGAAATTTTAAAAAATCTACCTGGAGACTGTTTAATCCGTGTTTTAACACATTGTAATACAGGCTCATTAGCTACAGCCGGTTATGGAACAGCCTTAGGTGTTATTCGAAGTCTTCACACGATGAAACGATTAGGTTATTCTTCACAATTAGCTAAAATTATATTTTATAGTAATTTGCTAATTTTTTAGAACATGTCTATTGTACTGAAACTCGACCATACAATCAAGGTGCTCGTTTAACGGCTTACGAATTAGTTCACGATAAAATTCCTGCTACTTTAATTGTTGATAGTATGGTGGCTGCTTTAATGAAACATAGGAAACTTTCAGCTGTTGTAGTCGGTGCTGATAGGGTAGATTTTTCAATTTATTTATCAATTTTCTTAAATGTTTTGCAATTTTTTTTAAGGTGGCTGCTAATGGAGATACAGCAAATAAAATTGGGACTTATCAGATTGCTGTTTTAGCCCAATATCATAATGTACCATTTTATATAGCAGCACCATTCACATCGATTGATATGAAAATACTAAGTGGGGATCATATTGTAATTGAAGAACGTCCAGATCAAGAAATGACCCATGTTGGAGAGCACAGAATCGCTGCCAAAGGTACAATTAGATTTTTTTAATGATTATAACTAATTTAGAACAAACAAAAAAATATAGGTATAACTTGTTGGAATCCTTCATTTGACGTAACACCGGCTTCTCTAATAGCTGGAATAATCACAGAAAAAGGTGTATTTCGGCCAGAAGAGTTACAACAACAATTTGGTCAAAATAATTAAGAATTTGGAATAAAAACGGGAGAACTTTACAGTACAAAATTTTTGATAAAACTAATTTTGGATGACATACAGGATTTTATAGTAACAGTTTTTAAAGTATTAAATAAATTTCATTGTGAATAAATTATTTAGTATGAACGATTTTTACATCAAATTATGTTTGTTAAAAACAATTTGTTGTGCCAGTTTTTCTGTTTAACAATCAATCAAAATCAAAATCACTTCCATCATTCTCTTCAGTCTGTTTACGTGTTGTTTTTTGTGCTTTTAAATCACGTTCAGGCCAATTCTGTTTCAATTTATCTAAAAATTCTGAAGTATCAACAATATTTGTATTCAAATAATCTAAATCCAGTAGCTCCATTTCCAAATATTTATCTGAAATTATTCAATGATTAATGAATAATTAAAAAATAAATGATGAATACCTAAATATTTGTCAGTGGCTTTATTGATGATTTTTTCCGCATTTGGATCTTGTATTAAATCGATATTTAATGGAATTTTTTCGATAACATTTGGATTTTTACAATTAATTGAATCTAGAAAATTATAAATCAAGTCATTGGTTGGTGTATTTTGATAAATTTCCGATTCTTTTGCTGGTAATTCTTTATAATGACAACTGCGCATTTGATGATTATATGGTAATTCCGATAATATAAAACATTTCGGATTATCAACTTTTGGTATTAAAACAACATATTTCGGTTCGCATCTCTTATTATAAACACGACGTGCTATTATATAAATATCTCGATGTGCCATACAATCAATTAGTACTCTCATAGGTTTTTGATCGGATTCGCTACCAGATGGTAAAACATAGTAGGAGCCTTCACCTCTCATAAAATACTAAAACAAAACAAATAGCCAACTTCTGAATTATTATTCAAAAAAAAAGATTAAATACTTCAGGTATATCGCTGCTTTTATAAAAACCACAAATTATAAAACAAGTTTCCACTTCCAATTTGAATCGATTATTATCAATAATTGGAACAAATTTGCCATGCCTCTCAATACCACTGATTATATCATCTACTGGATATTTGATTGTTGTATCTTCAGCATCAACCCTATTAATTATAACTGTTATTGTTATAAATTGAGAAATATTTCAAGAAAATATTTACCAAACTGTTTGTTTGAAATCTTCCCGTTTTTCAGTAATTTTACATTGTAGTTTTTGATCTAAAATTCGTCTAGTTGCACAAACAAATTGAATTTTATCACCAATAGTTAGTGGAACATTCCATGGTTGTTTACCACCATAATTTTTATAAATTTCCAATAAATTCAAACCAATTTTATAATTACAACATAAACTGTGATCAATATTTGTAATTAATTGTTTCAAATATTCAAAATTCTGTCCATTATTTGCAGAAATTGTTAAATTTTTCATCCAATTACGTATAAAGAAAATATCTTTTATAATAAACGGCTGTTCAATATTTGGACCAATTATATAAAGAAATAGACGTGTTTCTTGAAATTCGTTAATAATTTTTTGTAATAAATCTTCCATATTTGATAATTTTGATTGTTTTGATAAATCTGTTAGAAATATCAATTGTAATGTTATTAAATTACCAGATCCAGCAAAATCTTCTGATAAACTTTTATAAGCTACATATAAAGCTTCTAACCAGTTGGATTCGCCAATTTCTGAGTCTATTAACAATATAAAAAAAATTAAAAAAATAAATAAATTTATTGTGAGAAAATATTAACAAACTTTCAATAATTTCATCAATCCATTTTGGATTATTATAGTGTGTTGGTTCATCCATTGTTTCATAAATACCCAAATATTCATTATTATAACGTGCATTTAAACGATTTTTTGTCGTTTTTGAATTCAATAAAATTAGTTTGAACAAATCTTTACTTGATGTAAAAAATCGCCGACAATAATACTTTGATAAACATTTTTTGTTTAATTCTTTATCATCTGTGTTTAAATCATATAAAATCAATTGACAATTACATTTAGCCTTTGGTGGCATTGTTTTTTTGCTCAATTTACATGAATTTGCGAAAAACAAATCTTAAATTCAAAAAAAAAGAAAAGAAACATAACCCAACTTTTTATTTGAAAGATTATATTAGAGATGTGATCCACTCAATATTAATATATGCAACACATAATACATATTGTAATGGCGGGTTATGGTCGAGAGTTTTGTAATTTGGAACAATTTTCAAAAAGTA
The DNA here is from genome assembly GCA_037414795.1 of Stenodera caucasica. Lineage (NCBI taxonomy): Eukaryota > Metazoa > Arthropoda > Insecta > Coleoptera > Meloidae > Stenodera > Stenodera caucasica. The sequence goes on from JAZBGZ010001720.1 coordinate 8,002, forward strand.
AAAATTGAATTTGTGTTGATCTCAAATGTTTTTATTATTTCTTACGTAAACGTGCTAATTTTGAAAGCACTGGAGATTGTTCAACAGCTTTCATCTTTTATGTAGGTAGTTTAATTATGATATTACAAGTGCCTTTCTTTTTTATTATTTTTTTGGAGATTAAAGATCAAGTCTCAAAAGAAGTTGGAACAAGCTAAATTTGATTGATATTAAATAATTATAAATTTTGAATTGTTAGAGAATCTTTTGGAGGATATTGTTTGATGTAATTTTCAAAGCTTGAAAGTCTTTTTTGATTTTTGTAGTGCTCCTGTTTAGAATAGAAAATAGCGAAAAGGAGTCCAGAAAGTTGCGAAATCGTTTCTATTGCCACCTTAACGTAGTCGTAATTCATTCATATAATCGAGGAAAATGCTATTTTCTACATATCCTCTATATTGTCAGTCGACTATGTAAAAGTAGTAGTTTATTAGTAGTTTAACTTCCGCTCTGTAAAGAAAATTAATTTTAAATTTAGACACTAACGCGCCAGTCTTCCACGGGTTTTCATAGCGTATAGTTGAAAGAGGAAACAATCCAAAGCCGGGCTTTATTCCTTTCAAATTTTTTCCAAATTAAATTTTAAATCTGTGTTGTATTTTTGCTTGTTTCTTTTATCAAATTTCAAAAAATCGAAGAATAGAAGAACAATATTCAAAATGACAGAGGTGGCCGAAACGGTCGAAGAGACCTACGAGACAGAGGTCCGACGAAAAATCGTACGGACCAGTCTCAAAATTGAAGAAGTAAGTCTTCTTTAATTTCAAATTAACCACTTGCTATAATGTTATAATTTCGAATTGAAAAACACCCGAATAATTTTCATTTGCAATTTAATGGGATAGATGTTATAATAACTTATAACATTAGGTTTTTCGATGACGACTTCAACGAAAATAGCACAAGAGTCGGCTGAACATTTGCTCCTCTAAATACGTTTTAGTACCTACGTGTGTGTGCGCGTCTGTCTATACATATATGTATTTTAATTTATTAACTTTGAAAACAATACGTATGAATTTTCGTCAATTAATCAATTTCAGAATTTCCCCATATCAACACCAACAAAAAAATTAAATCAAATAATAATAATAATGATCAGGAAAACAGAAAAAAAAATTGAATTCGCACAAAAGAAAAATAATACATGGCGTCGAAAAGTCATCAAATCATTGCCAATTTTTTTTTTGTGATTATTAAAAAGTTTACAAATTTCAGCCAACTATCTATTTCTGCAACTTGTAGTTGATGAAATTTTTGGAAAAACTAAAGCACATGTTGAGACAAAAATGCGCAAAAACTAACGCAACAACAAGTGGAAAATATTCCAATAACACTAAACTTTTATTACCGGTCATTTATCTGTCGGAATTTTCCCAAAAAAAAAAGAAAAAAAGGAAAAATCCTCAGAAATACAATTTCAACAGACCTACACTTTTTCTAAAATTGAATGCTTTTCATACGTTTTTGTTTTGCGACATGAGCTAATCTTTCACAAAATCTTTTCAAAAATAAAATCGAAAAACAATCTTTGTTCCTAACGTTTTCTTTTTCGTAACAATTTCGAATGATTCGGGATTTACAATTTTCGAGTGACACTGATAAATCCTCAACAACACAAAACAGTTTCTTCTCTTCTGATTTCTTTATTCAATAAAGACCTTTTCGCATTAGTTGAATTTTCCATCATTAATATCACTGAAATTGAAATGATGATGGAAATTGCACTGTTACTAAGAACAAATAAACAATTTCATGTAAGAAAAGTCTAAAAATATCCATCTGGCAAAAAATATCTTTACAGTTGTAATATGAAATATTAATCAATAAATAGATTTTGGCAATTTATTAAAATAGATTTTTAACTAGAAATAAAATATTTTAAATTCAAAATAAAAACAATAATAAAAAATTTAAGGTTTATACATATGACTCCAAGATAGAGGTACTTCTAAACTCTACATGATTAACTTAGATTTTGGAACGAATCGTCTATTTTTTTTAAAATAATTTTTTTTAAAGTAACACAGACTTTATTTTGAATAAGATTTGATTGACGTCTGTCTGTTCTTTTAAATTTTTAGTTTAAATCTTCTTCAAACACGTCATCAACTATAAAAACTATATTAATCTAAATTTTTATCTAGTTATAACAGAAGTTTTGGTTTATTTTAAATAATTCACGTATTAATGTTTCAATTAAGAGAATGAACTAGGATTATTATAATAAAGATGCGCCTACATTTAGAAATTTGTATCGTAGTTCTAGCTCGTCTTTATCTCAGTTTTATCCCTATTTATTTCAAATGGTTTTACAATAAATAAAAGAACATCTATTATAATTTATTTAAAATAAGGTTAAAATCTTCATTTCAGAATACATCGACACATATTCGGACGACATTTAGTAAATTTCGGTAACTCTTTAAAACAAAACGAAAAAAAAAAACAAACGAGATAATCATCAACTATTGTATTCATTTTTGGTATTTTGCAACAATCGTTTCTATGTCAAATCTAGACTTTTACTATTATTGTATTATTATGGATATTTTTAATTACAGGAAATGAAATCTTGAGAAATAATGTACAATTTCCTGTTTTTATTCTAAATTTTTAGACTATTATTATAAATAAAAGTGAAATTTGGATTATAATCACGAAATACCTGTTAATATTTATAAATACAATATAAATTTCCACTATAAATATGACAACAAATCATTTATAATTTTTATTACATATTATAGAGATTATTAAATGACATGAAATATATGCATTTATGTATGTCTAGTTGTTATTTATAAATTGAAATTAATTGTTACTGAAAGCCAAAATTAGAAAAAGATACAATATTAAATTTATCCTACTTTCTATAGTAATTGTCGCCTTTTTCGCTGGAACGCACTGTGTTAAAGGTCTATCGTATTTTCATATACCTACAACATTTTTTCAAATTTATGAACGACAAGTATTTATTAGAGAAATGATCTTGAAACGGGAAATATTTCATTATAACATTAAAAATAATTCAAAATAAATCTCTTTATATAAAATAAAAACAAAGCTTGTCAATTTGGAGGCTTCTATATGACCTAAAAATTGTTTATTATGACATTATTTCTTTATTTTTAATTTTATCCCATAATAATAATAATCAATAATAATATTACTGAATACAAAACACATTTATCTGTGGTTTATTTCAAATATCTAAAATTACCCATTCAGTTTATAATATACGTGGATAAATTTGCTTTGTTATTGCTGCATTCATTCATTCATTATAATCATTATAAATAAACTAAGATTTAAAATAATAATAATTATAATCATCATGATTATTATAATTGAGTTTAAAACAAATGGATTGAACTAATTCCGTCAAAATGACCTACCTTCGAAAAAGAAAAAAACAAAATAGATAAATTGATTTGTAGATTAATTAATTGGAAAATTTTGTTTTTCTTCGCTATATATTTCGCCAGAATTGATTTTTGGTGAATATCCAAAATTATTACTATTATTAAATTTGTTCAATATCAAATAATTTAACGAAAGTCTCAATGAACTAGCTCCGATTGAAGCAACCAAAATCAATAATTTAGATGACCTTTTATATTTTCATATTTTCACGAATTAATTTACAACATTCTCTTTTTACTATTTTTGTTTGTAAAACCTTGTTATTCCTTTGAGAATAACAAGAAGGAGAGTGATTTTATATTTTGTTCTTCAATAAAAATTGGCAATAGTTCAAATAATAATAATAAATTACTTTCTCGATAATGTAACGAAAATAATTCGTTATTTTTCCTTTTTTCGATCCCTGAAATGTAAAAAAAAAAATATACTTATTATACCTAAATCTAGAAATAATTTTTGCATGGTTACTCAAGTGAGTTGATATTACTTTATTGTACAGTTGAAAAATTTCAAATAATTAGGATTTTCTTCAATAATAAAGTAACGGTAGGTAATGAAAGCAATTTCAACTAACGGATGATCGTAATTTTTATTAGAAAAAAACCCATCAACTCGATATTTTGTGTTGTCTCGATATTTTTGTTGGATTTTAGTGTATTTTTGAAATTCAGCACAAGAACAAAATAATCTAATTAGTAGTTTAATTTATACGGAAATTGTAGCCAAAAGTTTCCCTATAAATCTGTTAACAGAAATTATTTAACTTTTAATAAACGATATTGTCCCGTTTGATTTCTTTTTTTTTTTGTTGACTATTGAATGTTTTGAATTTGAATCGGTTTTCATGAAAATATACTATAAGGATGGAAATTTATTGTTTCAATGAAACATACGCGCTAAAACAGCCACATATGTTGTTGTGTTATTCTTATAAACATTGGAAGATTTCAAATATTGAAATTTCCACTAGTTTTCAGTTTCCAGTTGAATGTTATACAGTTAAGTTTAATCCCAAAAATTCACATCATTATGGTTTTATCAATGATGCTATTCAAAATTGTAAGTGAATTCTCGAAGATTTCTCACAATTAAATTGTCTTTGTTTATATCGTACGAGCGAAAATGTTTGTTTTTTTTTTCCATGATTAATCGTAATTTTGAAATTGATAAATTTACAGTAATACATCAAGTACATTGCACGGTAATTACGAATGAATATTAAATATATTTTAAGAAAACCCATAAAAAGAATCTGGTCGTTGACCTAATGTTAATAAAAAAAATTACTATTGTATTTGCAACAATGGAACTATTGTTTCTTGCTGGAGAAACAAAAGAAATTTCTATATTTTTGGACAGAACTCACACCTGTTCCAATAATTTTCTATTTTATCACCAGTATATAGAAATAAGTCTTCAACATTTAGTATATTTTGACAAGAACGATTTCTTGAAATAGTTATAGTATTATTATTATTACTAAATAAATATAGAGGCCAAAAGAACTGAATAGAATTTGTACTGGAACTAATGAGATCTATAATAAATTACATTACATTTGTTATATGTCGTCTATAGAGTTGTAGTAATAAAAACTTTATAACGATGTTACAGAAATCAAACGGAATTATGTTATTCTAAAAACCAAAAATATCCGAAATCTCTTCTATTTTCTTCTCAAGCAACATTTCTAACAGTAGGCCATGCCAATCTTAATGGATTATGGTAACACTGCATTCGTGATTTTAACAAATGACAATCTCATGAATGACAGCTGTCATTTTTGAAATTCTATAAATTCAATAATTGTTGTGCAACTGCAACTGTTTCGTTCTATATCTTCAAATTGTACATCAATAAATTTAGAATAGAATATCCATGTAGCTGTATTAGTCATTTGTTTGTAATATGGTGTAAATTTATTTTCGATCATAGTAGGCGTCGATATTTGCATTGTATCAATTAAAATAATTTAGATCACTCATTCTTTTCTTTAATTTCATTAATTTTGTTGCGTACCTATGTAAATTAATAATAACAAGGCATAAATTATTTGTCATGATAATTAATTGTCTGTTCATACATATTTATATTTAAATTTGTTTTAAATATACATAAAGATAAAGTTGTGTCCTTAAAATATAACTCTTAAATCTAAAATTAGATAATTTCCAGTCAACAATTTGAAAGCACCTTATGTGGTTAACCATGAATTTTTTTACATAAAATTTATAACAAACGTGAATATTTATTAATATTACAAATAACGATTTTTGTTAATGCTGGTACACTATGATTTTAGTTGTTTGGGTACTGTTTCGTGTATGGTCCGCCGTACGAGATACAAATTGGTGATTGTATCTAATAAATCACCACTTTTAAAGGATAGCGTAGTAAATTTCT
>JAZBGZ010001722.1:0-13841 GCA_037414795.1 Stenodera caucasica
TTACTTGCTCCTAAAAAATATATTTAACTTATCTTCTGTTAGAAGTGACTCAAAAATTATCAGAAATATTGATGTTTATGGCCAAAATAGGTAGATAATACATGATTATGGAGATGATTGAGAAGCAGCAAAAAGAAATTTGAGCAAAGAATTAGTGGATTAAGTAGATAAAAGAGCCAAAAAATCTTCTCCTGTTAGCACTAAAGCATCCGATTATATCTCTCTTACTCTTTGTACAACAAAATGAAGAAAAGATTTAGTGACAAATAAGGATGACAAGATAAGACACAAGCGCACAGTTGAATGGAGGAAAGAAACCAAAAGAAGAAGACTCTAAATCGAAAGATTCCATGGCCTATCAAAACTACCTATTCATTGTTAGAAACTGTATTAAAAAATACTGGGAAAATTGCCACTTTATCAGAGAAAATATAGTTTAAAAATCGCATTTACCTGTCTTTTATCTAAATCTTTCATTAAGCATTTATTTTCGCATTCGAGCTTGATAATTTTCTCTCGTTGTTCTTGTAAGCAAACCCCACAATCTGTTATTTGTTTAACTAATGAGTCTCGTTCTTGTTCTAATTTATCAACCATTTTTACTCTATTACGAAGTTCTCTACATTCAATTTCAAATTCTCTCATTGCTGTTAAATCGGCTTCGAATCGATCTCGTTCAGTCTGAAGACGATCACGTTCACTTTTGAATCGATCACAATCGCTTTGCAGTTGATCATGTTCTCTTTTATATTTATCACAATCCTGCATTTTACCAACGATTTCGTCATAGTCTTTTTTATATTTCATCTTTTCATATTCGTTATTTTTCAAATCGATTTTGAGTTGAGTAATTTCTTGTTCTAACGCTTTAATTTTATCTTTTAAATTCTGATTATTGGTGTCACCTTCACGACATTGACAACTCAAACGGTGTAATTCAACATCTTTACTGGTGCTTCTTTCCTCAGCTTTCTTTATTATAGTGCTCACTTTTTTTGGTAGCTCTTTTACGTCACTCAATCTCTGTTTTATGTCACTTGATATTTGTTTCACTTCAGCATTTTTATCAATGTGCTTATCAACAATTGTCATTATCTTTTCCAATTCTTCTACAGCTATTAGGGTTAATTCTTCACTCGGTAAAGTTTGGACCTCTACTGCTCTTGGTGCTACTTCCGGTGTTGTTTCTGGTTCCGCACCAGGTACCGCTTCCGGTCCCACTCCAGGTACAACTTCCGGTGCTTCTACAGGTGTCGCGTCCGCTGCTGCTCCGGGTACCGCTTCTGGTGCTTCTTCCGGAGCTGTCACCGGTATCGCTCCCGGAGCTGTTACCGGTCTAGCTTCCCGTGTTGTTGCCGGTGGTGTTTTTTGAACAGCTGAATATAATGTAACTGGTGGCTCTACATCTGGTATTTTTATATTATTTTCTTGTAAAATTCTTTTCAAATAATCATTTTCCTTATGGAGTTGCTCAATTTGGGTATTTTTCTCTGATAATAAAATATTGATTAGAGCATCGATTGGAACAAATTGACCTTTCGAACACTGTAAAAAAATATTTTTAGTAAAATTTTCAAATTGTGTTTGAAAACTCTACTATAGTTTCTTTTTGAATCAATTCAAGAATAAATTGACGTTGATCTTCTGTATTATTACACCAGGCTCGAACATCTGCTGCTGAAATATAATTTTTCATACGACCTTCTGATCTTTTCCGAATAACTTCAACATCACCCGCTTCTTTGAATACACGCGCCTTTCTATTAATATAAGACGACATTTTACCATTAACTTGTAATTTGTTAATAAAAATCAAAAGGCATTATTTTTTATAAGAAGTAAATTAACGAAAAAATTGACAAGTTTACATCACAACTTACTAGATTATCACCATAAATATAGTTGTCCAATTCTCCTATAAAATCAATTTTCCGTCATATCAGATCTGATCCTTAGATGGCGCTGTAAGCCTAATTTGTTGCATTACATTGAATTTAATGGATTTCATTTCAATTTGCCACATTTCCCGAACAGACAAAAGGACTCTAAAATACTTATTAGAGGTCACTATTGAGATCCTCAAGCGCTTTTTTCATTCGCTTCAACACAACGCCCATAACGCTACAAAGAAGCGTCGGCTGGAACAGACAGAATCGAACAGGATCGCAAGCTTTCAACATAACAAGTAAATGTATCTTTTTTTTCTAGTATCATTTATTTTCTCCATTTTTAAATTACTTATTTATTGTCGAAATATTTCTTATTTTATGTTCCAGATGAACTTTTCTGTGACATTATTCATCGTTGGTAATTTGAATAACTATAGTGTGATTGTTGTAGGGGTTTGTTATTCATTTTACTAACAAGGGTTAATGTTGGGTGTATAATTAATTAGTTTAATAGTGCACTATTAACGGTGGTGGTATTTTAGTGGAGTAGGCCTATTGAATGAAGTATAATTTCAATAAAAACCAATTGTTTTGGAGATTGTTTTATTAAAATTAATAATCTATTCGCCTTCACCCATGTAAGTAGCTTCAGTCAAGATAATATTCGCATCTCCATCGTCGTGTTGCCGTAAACGTTCAATGGAACATCTCAAAAGTTTACGTATCTGCTTCATTATTGATTGGTAATGTTGTTCGTCCATTCCTTTATGTTGTTGTTCTTGTAATTTTTTCTCTAATACTTTTTTAATTTCTTCAGATTCTTTTTGATATTGTTTTAAATCACAAATTTCCCGCTTCTTGTGCCCTAATTTATTCTCAAGATCACCAATTTTATTACGTAAACAACAAATCTCACAATTTAGTCCATCTATTGTACATCTCAATTTACATTGGCACTTCTCTAATTGTAATTTCGTTGCAGTTAATAATTGATTTTTGTTATCGATTTCCTCACGCATCGCAGAAATCTCCTTTTGGATATCATCCTGTAAAGCAATTTCTCAAAATTCTCCGTAATAATTGAATATGTATACTAATTTACCTGTTGCTGGCACATTTGGGCTTCTAAATTTTGATTTTCGCATGTCAATTCTTCAATATCGCGACTCAAATTACCCATACAGCATTCATAACAAGCGATATCTTGCAATAATAGCTCTCGTTCTTCTTCTAATTCTTCCATATGACTCACGCGCGATTTCAACTCTGTATATTCCTGTTCAATTGTCTTCAATTTCAGGTATTTTTCTTTGAAGAATAGCATGTCTTTCTTGACATCATCATAATCTCGGGTACGTTTACGTAAAACTTCGTAATCGCGTTGTAGACGACAACAATCACATAAACGCTCTCTCAAACAGTTCAGTTCGATTTTCATCCGCTCCATCTCCTTTTGTTTAGCTAGCATTTCTTCATTAGCACCATCAATACCGGTCGTTTGTGTGTGATTATGTTTACCATGAGCTTCCAATTTATTTGTCAATTCTTTCACAAGTAATGAGAGATTTTTCAAACGTGCTAAACGTTGACGTAGATTTTTCAAAGAATTTTCCTCTTTATCAATAGAAACACTGTCTGATTTCAAAGCAGGTACAGAATCTCTTTTCATTGGCTCTTCGCTCTCTTGATGCCTCACAATACATTTGATTTTTTCTAATTCAGTTACAGCAATTATCAGTTGTGAGATACAGTCACCATCAGGGTCGCTTATAGAAGTGGTTCTTGTTCTACTTTGATTTTCATTTCTGGCCAGTTGAGTTTTCCCAGAAGCCGTTTTTTGAGCTGCTTGTGCTTTCGCGGATGCGGATACGGCTTTGCGTCCGGATGTAGATGTGGGTACGGATGCAGATGCGGATGCGGATGCGAATGTGGTTTGAAATTCTGCGCTACTTCCAGATCTCTTTTCCAATAATAGATAGAGCTCTTTGATTGTCATAAATTTTCCGAGTTGATCTGCCTAAAATGTAACCTCTATTAATTCTATTTGGATTTTGAATCATGAAAGTTACCTCAAGACAATCTTGATTGACTAAATCGATAATATATTGACGACGTTCTTCACATGAATCGCTCCATGACCTGACATCAGATGCTGATTTATATCGTTTCAATCGGCCCCCTGATTTCGGGTCTATTATTCTAGCATGGCCGTTTGTGTCAAAAACACGAGATTTTTTCGTTATATACGACATGGCTTACAAATAATTTTCAACAAAAGAAATTGTCAAAACTTGACACTACTCCCAATTATGTCTCAAAATTGTCAAACGTCAAATCTAAAAAATAAATAAATTTGCGATTTTCTCGAACTTCATTTTTCAGGAGTTTCTAACCTTCAATCTTATCCTATATTAGTCCCTTTTGGTCCGTATGGGACTCTCTTGAATTTTTTTAAAACTAGAATTTTGAGTTAGATCAACTTAAAATCACGTTGAAATTTGGAGCAAAAAAAATTTATATCTTCTCTCATCTCTAAAACAGTCCAGGGCTAGCTCTTAGACAATAATATTGATGAAAAAATACTTCTTATCACTTGTTCTTCTTTTAGAAATTTTTGTCGGTGATAGGTAAGTAAAACAACGAGTTATAATAGAAATTTTATTCTTATAATCAATTTACAATCTATTTAATTCGACTATTGAGCGGATTCGCTATTTTCCCAGCCATTAATGTGACGTGAATTTCAGAATCAATAACAAAATAGAGAAACGGATGGTCGGCTTTAAATAAAACAGGATCGTAACGATGCAGATATCCTGGAAAAATTCGAGACAAAAAAAATTAGTACAATTACTTAATCGGAAGACTTTAGTCATTATTTAGTAGGTCAAAAAATTAGAAACAATTATCCATTTTTCTCCAAGTATTTTGTAATTCGACAAGCTCACTTGATCACTCTAACTCGCAAAATATCTGTAATTATTTTGTAGATAACTATTGTATTTACACATCACGACATTTTGCAATAATTACAAATACAAATTCAAATGTCAATTACATTTTAAGATGAAATAAAACTTACTCAGATTATTATCACTGTTCGGATCGAGATAATTTCGAATTGTTACAGTGATTGCTTGCTCGATGTTTGTAACGTAAATTCCTTGATCCTTGGTCATTGGTGAAAAATCGGCTTGTCTCGGTTCAAAAACTTTTCTTATTCCAAGCTAAAATAAATCGAAAGAAATTTTCAATTATACTCAATTAAATCTTCACACTCTGATGATTTTCTTCAACTCATTCTAATAATTAAGAATAAAGGAAACGGAGATTCCGATCTCGAACCTTGCAAAAACTAGCACTCTGTTTATGTTTTCTATTCTAACAAAGAAAAAATACCGGCTGTCCCATGTATGATAAGTAATCGAGATAACCGCTAACATAAAGAAAATTTCAGAGATTAAAATCTTTCGTTAGAGCATGAACAAGAATTCTCTCACTAATCCGTAATTGATATCAAGTTTTAATAATTTTACTAGAGAAAAGCTTTCTAGTACAAAAAACTACGAATAATACAAATTCAAAAATTATTAATTCTTGTTAATTCCGGATCAGCGAGTTCTTTTGAAACCACTGTTCTAAATTATTTTGAGTAATTTTCATGAAAAGGACAGCCTATATTGTTGGAATACTAACCTTTTGAAATGTTGACGTTAAAACAACGTAGCCTTTCAACATAAAACTTGGTATTATAGCTCGAACATGTCTATATTTTAAATTTTTAATGATATAACGTAAATCACTATTTAAACGTAAATCACAAGTTAACTTCTCAATTCCTGTATCTTTAACTGGTAATAATAATAATAAATAATAACGTTGGCTATCTAAAGGAAAACGTAATGCTAACGTATCTAAATGTGGAATATAAAAAAATGGCAATACAGTATCGTAAATCATGAAATTTATATTATCTTCACGGTATTTTTCATTGATGAAAAACGTTAAGAAATCTTTTACAGGCCGTTGTGACGGTGGTGGTCTTTGCGTTATTGTATGCTCATCATAATAACGGGCTATTACGTAATCGACTACAGATCGTTTTGTTTTATTCATAATTCGATTAATTATAGTTGTCGGATTATCAGTCGTCTCAGTAGATAATTCAATGATTTCAGTAGTTGTATCAACAATTTCTGTAGTTGTCGGAATCATTTCACTATTATTCACAATTTCAGTTACAGTACTAGTTGGAGCTTCTGAGGTTGTTGTAATTTCAGGAATTTCAGTGGAAATTGTCGTAGATCGTTCTGTTTGTGTTATTTCAGTTATTGTAGATGTGCTGGAAATTTCATTGGAACTTGTTGTAGATGTTTCAGTTAGTTCAGTAGTTGTTGTAAATGTATTGAAGGTTTCAGTCGAACTTGTCACAGATGGTTTTGTTTCAGTTATTTCAGTAGTTGTGTAAATTTCAGTCGGAGTTGTCGGTTTTGTTTCAATTATTTCAGTAGTTATAGGCGATGTATTGGAAATTTCAGTCGAACTAGCATCCGATCTGACAGTTCTATCGATTAATGTTGTTGTTTCATCATTATTTTCACTGACTTCAGTTGTTGTGATTGTTGTACTTTCATTTTCTGTTGTTAAATTAGGTTTTATTGTTGTAGAAGTTGTAGTTGTTGGAAAATCTAAATATAGCGCACTATTGAATGATTCAATATCAAATCCATAGAAACGTAAAACATCTTCGTATTCACGATTTAACGTTACATTATCGTGATTTAGAATTAAACCAGCTAAAAAACCTTCATCCGGTATAAAATAACTCTGTAATTAACATTATAATTATTTTTATCAAGGTAATTATTATAAATTATTATTGAAATACTTTAAGGTGTCGATGAATATCACGTAATCCAATTCTTATAACTGAAATATCAGTTGGTATATGAGCTGAATATTGTATTTCATGGACAGCCTCACCTTGGAGCCCTTCACCAAGGGCAACAAGGACACTAAGGGCCCCATACGGCGATATCGCAATATTATTATCATTGTTCTCATTATGGATCTACAAATATAATAAAACTTGTATATGTATATATTCAGGACATTGGTTAATCTACTGTCCGTTTTATATGCTTGTTTTAAAGTTTCATTTCGTTTCAAGACAGGTGACTCAGTTATAATTAACAGAAGTCAGGTAACTTTTAAAGGTCAATGACAAGATGATTTTCGGCAATTTACAATCTATGAAACATCATAAGAAATCTATTATCGATTCGATATTGCGATAAATTCTCGATTTAAGAGATTCTAAATTTGATGAATAGAATAGATAATTGTTGTTATTTTTCCGGATAGTTGAATTTAACAGACACTGTGTTTCGAATTGAAAATTTAAGATTTGACTCACTGCAAGTAATTTTAAGCCTAATTCATTAACAACTTCCACCATAATATCTTGAGGTGTTCGTCGATAATTATCCCAATTATTTTGATAACAATAGTAACATTTAATTTTCAATAAGAACACTAATACGAGTATCGTGTGTAAAATCATTTTATTCTTGGATTGTTTTTTAAATAATACTGTTCACGCTAACACGACACAACTTCAACTACCATAACCGACTAAATGCTACATCAACAACAACAACAGAAGAAGGTCTCAATTATAATTTATGTTCAGTTGTTTAGCAGAAAAGTTGTTGTTCCAACTACTCAACAATGAATTAAATTTGAATTGCACACCTTCATAAAATTATGACCGACAGGATCTGGACTTAATTAGGGAAATTGGATAGATTGCATTCAATTTGTGAAATATAATTGGGACTATAAGTGTATTAATTTTATGGACCTAATTGGTATTCAGTTATATTGAGATTGCTGCTTTGTATAGAAAATATCCTTGAACAATTCATCATTAGTCAAAAAATTACTATATTTCCCTGGATATTGATATACGGATTACAATTGAAAATGACATTGAGATTACACAATGTTTTATATGTAGTTTTAAATTGATTTACTCATCATTATTCATTTAGAGATTGTCCTAAATAGCACTATAATTTATTTTCTAATTCTAATTAATCTCAATCTATTTTTTTGTGCAATTATTGTAATCTGATGTTTAATCGTGTGGACTACAATTGAATTTATTAATTACTGTAGATGAATTGTCTATATCTTATAGGTATGTCACAATGGGATAACTATACATACGCACTTTAGATATACAACCAATTATACACAATACTACTAATTTTTGATGATAGTCTCTGGTATTGGTTGAAATTAGCGCGAAATTCAAATTTTCGTTAGACTATGGATTGCTTTCATGGAAAAGTTGAGATTTCGATCAAAAGTGCGCATTCTTGATTTCAGAAATTATTGATCGAGATAAAGAAAAATGACAAATCATATATGTCTAACACTCTAATTGCTCAAATTTCAATTGAATTGAATTGAATTATACACAAAAAGCTCAATTCTAATGATTGTCTTTACTATTGATTGTAATTTAGCTCGAAGTACAAAATTTCGTTACAAGCCCCTTTATCGGAAGATTAAAATTTCATATCTGAGGTGCGAATATTTCATTGCAAAAATTTTGAATCAAATAAAATGATTGTACAATCCATATATAAATATTCCAATTCAAGTTCACCAAAAGTTGTAGATTATTTTTTACTGTATAATTAATTGTACATATGTCTAATGTCTAATATACAATTAATTGTGTATGGAAAACTGGGCTATTCTCCTCGTGAGATTCATCAGTTAAAAACACAATTTTTCTGATTCAATATTTTATTTGACTTGGTTTTTTATTATAAAAATCAATACAGTCATCAACAATACCTAATTGTCGAATAAATCAATTTACTGATAAAAGAAGCATTAGAAAACTATTTATCACATTTTCAAAGTTAACATTCTAATTAAATAAATGAACAGAAAGATAAAAAAATATACTAAACATTCAATCTTACTTCGTAAGAATATTTTTCACTTCAAATACTAAACCATAGATTTATATTTTATTGTATACACTGGATGTCTCCTTTACAACTGCTCAAATTATTTGCTGTCATTCATGGAGCTACACTTAAGCATCAAGAGAAATACATTTGCTAATCAATAAATACTAGAATGTTAGCTAGTGGGCTGTGTTTCGAAATAAAATGGCACTGAAAAGTACAATAGGTGGATTATTATTATTTAAGTCATGATATCTCTCTAATAGTGATAGTTTCCCTGTTCCCAAATTATTTTGATGTCTGACCGCAACTCGAGTATTGGTTTTGAAGTTTTTTCGTTGGTATTCGCGGAAGTCTTTGAAGGGATTTTCCTTTGATTGCTTCATAAAAGACAAGAATAGTTTGATTAGTTGTAGTTCGAGAGACATGATGCATCATCACAGTCTTGTCAATTGAAAAGAGGAACATAATGTTAGAAAACTACTAAAAATTATTTTTTGGTCTAAAAAAACGATTCACAATAACAATAAAGTTTCAGATGGAAATCGCTGATACAAGAACTCTGTTTTCCATATAAATTCAATCTACTGATTGTGCCCATAATTTCATAATGATATGTTTTATCATTTGTAACGTTTCTACGTACAGTCACCTCGAAAACCCCATCACCTGGTGTTGTTACAATTGTTATCATATAATCTTCAATTTTTTGTTTTAAACGTATATGATCACCGTGCGCCATTTTGCGTGCATTTACTATTTTATTCAACTTCAATACGGCGCATTGATTATAGCCAATTAATTTTTTATTTATATAATTTACAGCATAATTCGCACTTTTTATTATATCGGTATTGTTTTTATCGATTTCATAACTTTGTAAGCAGGTACACCAATGTATGGAAATTTCGGCATCTTCACATGTCCGTTTCGGGTTGATTTCTTCGAATAAACTGTAGCCACGTCGGCCAGTTTTCGGACGCTCCCTCAACGATTGATATGTCAAATTTAATGGGTTCAATAAATCTTTTAATGTTTCATGTAGATCGAACGGTGTCGTTAGACGTCTTGTATTTTTAATTAGATTTCGATAAATTTCTAAATATTGTCGTTTATACCAATTTGGAAGCACTAAAAATACGAAAGGTAGACGTTCCTCTATTCTACCTTGATATGTCTGCCTTATAGCACCGAATCTCAAACCGTGATCACTCATCACGATCAATACGGTATTGTTTAAATGATTATGATCGTTTAGATATTTGAAAAATTCCAAATATGCCTCATCACCTAATTTTGGTGTATTTAGATAGTCGTGAGATAGACTAGCACTCCAGAAAAATCCAAAATATGGTGAATTTTCCAAATCCATTTGATAAATAAATTTTTCAATATAATCTTGTAAAACTTTGTAAACTTCTCTGGCGCCTATACATTGGTCCACATTACCGCTGTGATGATTACCGATAATTTTTTCAACATATCGATCGAAAACACCCCACATATAATCAGTTGGTTGTTTATGGAAACCGCGACGTAAATAATTGAAAATTCCCATCCACGAAGCATCCTCCCCAAAAGCCGTTTTATAGCCAATCCTACTAAAATCGTTCCAAATAAACGGACAATCATCGAAACGCTTCGATTTATTATAGCACAAATTGACCATTTCGTTCTCCGTTAGACCGGTCAATACTGGTATTAAATTTGGAAAAGTATTATCGGCGACTTTATTGTAGCCAAACAATTCGATTTTGGTGAGATTTTTCAAGTAAGCTACAGTCTTTGGCATTTGTCGATATAAATTCAAATGGGAAATTGCATCCAAACCGACTATCAAAACATTTAATCCTGTACGATTGGAGTTTTTCTTATCATATTGTTTTGATGGTACAAATGAGAAGAAATCAGTGTAATTTTTTGATTGATTCCATTCACAAGTGACTTTGATGAATTCGTCGTTGATCAACTGGGTTTCGTTGAATTGCTTACAATTTTTATTGAATCGTATTTTATCGTCTGTTTCGCTTTTAACAGGATCTTTACGATAAAACGGTCGATAACAGCAATTCAATGTATTTAAATCGATATTGTAGTGACTTAATGATGCATTGTTGATGAAAATCGATGTAAAATTTGATTCAATTAAAGCCGGATTGCCGTTATTGCATTTGATCGGTTTCTCTTTTTTTATAAATTTCTTTATTGAATTATCAAATGGATCCATATAAGGTATATGACAGCCTGGTGTTTTAATTAGGAAGCCCTTTAATGATTGTTGTTCAATAATAACGCCATCTTCATTTGTTTTATTGAATATATTCGATTTTGTTGTAATTGTGTAGTATTGAACTGGAAATATATCAACAATAAACATTAAAACACCACATACCAATAATGGTATCCATAAGATCGATGGTAATCGTCTCCAGCATAGTGGAATTGATTCAGTTTCCATTCCATTAGATAATTGTCTGTAATTGAAAAGATCATTCACTATGAATTTATGAAAATTTCTAATACAATTTATCATTTTTAATATTAGGTATTCTTTAATCTAAATTAAATTACAATATGAAACGTATGATTTTAATTCGACTAAAATGTAATTGAAATTGAAATCAATTCATTGCACTTTGTCGTTATATTGACTAGTGTTATAAACAAAATGAACTGCAAATGTCATAAAATCCATACAGTTTATAATATATAAACAATTATACAGAATGTCTCACAACGTCCATCAGTTATTCGAATCTCGCTAAGTATTTGAACTTTTGTTATGAAGTTCTTTGATTTAACCAAATCTCAGATTCAATGAGAATACTTCAATGTACTTCCGATTCTGCCGGAAACTCATATCTTCTTCCTCTTTTCATTTTTATTAGAGATCTGTCAGAGAGAAATACCGAGTCTATACTATGCCTAATTTAGCAAAATTCTTGTAAAATTTGAGATGTGTAATATTTTTAGTGATTACGATTTGGAACAAATCGATATAATGACCCAATAAAAATTGATTCAATTTTTGGCACTTCTGAATTAGCGATAAAAACAACGAAAATGTTTTGACCAATTGTCATATTGAGGACACGTTGTATATTCAAACAACTGCTTTGTATAAGCAAATATCAATTTTAGTTTAATTTTAGATATAAGTTATAATTTCTAATTCTCCCAGGAATTGATAAAATTATCTTTTCTTAGGATTAAATTCGACTTCATTTGTTTAATTCTCTTACAGCCTAAAAATTTTACGTGGACGCTTATGTTTACGTACCGATAACGAAATTACAAATCAAACTTACAAATGTCCCATGCAGTTACTAAATATCACCTTTAAAACTATAAAGTTTTAATATTATGTATTTTAATTATTGATAATTTGATAAAGCAGTGATTATTTATAGTTACGTAAATCGTAAATATGTAGTATGAAAAAAAATACATATTTCTATTTATAATAATTACCAGTAATAGTAAACTAATTAGAGAACTCCATGATACTTTGGGGAGAAAATTAAATGGAATATGTGAGGTGAATTTATCAACTGGATAACCGAATAGGGATTGTTCGATTGAGCGTCAAGCGCCGTCGCGACGCTCTTTCTCTTATTGCATTTTCAGTAGAAAAAGAACAAGGAAAAACAAACATTATGGTCCCTTTCACATTTTCTAGTCATTCAGTTTCCGATATTCAAATATCCAGTCTAATGTCCATCTTCAATTTATTACACAAAAGAAGGTTCATACATAAACCATTTAATTTATTATTAATAAAATAGAAATTTATTATTGTTAATATTCAGCGTGCACCACTGATTATTCGCATTGCTCATGAAATATAGTATGATTAAGGTGGCGCCACTTGTATCAAGAAGTCCCAAATTGAAAAATAAGCGCTGATAATTGTTACAATCGAACAAAATTAAATGGAGAAAGAAGAAAGCGTACCTAATCTTTATAATAGCTCAAATATATTTTAAAGATAGAACATTAAATTTGAGCTAATGACAGTTTTTGAGATAATAATTTATATAATATTTGTACAACAAACAATACATACACTCCATAGATCTGGACTTCTATGGATTAAAAATGATATTTGCACAATATTACCCGAAAACTTGCCATTAATTTTTAAAGTATTATCGTTGTTCAAAGTTTATTCTTTATTTATCTATGACTGTAGTACAAGTACTATATAAATTATTATCTCATAAACTGTCATTAACTCAAATTTGATGTTCCATTGTTAAAATATATATTTAAACTAGTAGAAAGATTAGGTACGCTTTTTTCTTTCTTCATTTAATTCTGTCTGATTGTAACAATTATTGGTGCTTTTTTCTCGATTCGTGACTTTTTGATACAAGTGGCGCCATCTTAATCATACTATATTTCATGAACATTTTCTATATATCAGAGATTGTCCTCCTTACTTCTACCCTCCATAGTCAATACATATTCTAATCGAGCATTGCTAATGAACGCACAAACTCGATTATGTTCAAATTCTATAATTCGTTTGTTTTCAAAAGTACACATATTAATTGTATATTGAGCTTGTTTCAGTTGTTTTATTAGAAAAACAATCTACAAGGCAACGTTAATGTTAGCAACACCAAGTTACCGTAATAAAGGGCATAAGCAACTGACTTTATATCAATAAATATTAATTTAGTTTTTTTTAATTAAAAAATATATATATTTAAAAAAAAATGTACATTACTTTTGACGTAATATTTTCGAATTTTCAATATTTTAAGACAAAACAAATCAACAAAATTTTGTTCTTGTTGCTGAGCATTCCAAAACAATTGAGCAATTAGATAGTTGGTTAATTCTATAAAGTGAGTTTTCTACTTTTAAAATATAACGATCGATATATTGATGTAGGGAATGCAATAAATGAATAAGATAGAGATAGAATTACATATCTGTACGGATAAGAGAGGGAGGG
>JAZBGZ010001725.1:564-13835 GCA_037414795.1 Stenodera caucasica
CAGTTGCCACTATAATCAAACCAATTTTTTGTAATTCTGGGATAAGTTTAACAATTAAAAGTTTCAAATGATGACTGGAGATACTGTAAGCTGTGAAATAATATGTCACTACTTGCTTTCAAGATTTTCGAATTCCTCGTACCATGACTACTAAGGAATGATTAGCTTCATTCGCTGTACGACCTAAATGACCCAAGTCTTCATATCCATAAATCATTTGCTTATTATGCTCGTAATATAAATCACGAGATAACGAGATTTCATCAAATATTAAAGTACAATAACGATCACCATCATTTTTGAGCTCTCTAACTCGATTTCTGAGGCTTTCAAAAATCGATAACTTATAAGGGAAAAAATAATCAGATTTTTACTACTTTCAATATTATTATTTTTATTTTTTTTTTAACATATTTATTTGCCTTGAGAGTACAACACTATATCAGGTTATTCTCAACATAACAATACCAATAATAACAATAGAATAAAAAAAAAATTATTACAAGGATAATGTCTTTCATTGACAACGTTGTAAGGGATAGTACGTATTTATTCCTACACTCTGATAGTGAACGGCACTACATGTACGACAATCCAATGAGAAAAAAACCGTATTCCCGTTATAATTGAAGGCATAACCAATGATGATGATATTTGAAACAATTGCATATTCTCAGACAAGTTTGAATCTACAGTTTTATGTCCATGCAATTATCACATCTTAGAATCAACATGCATCCATAATCTTATCAGCACTACTTTATCACTGCATAGAAACAACGGGATGTTAGATTGATTTTGTTGTATAATGTTAGATGAATGCGAATGAGTGATTATCATTCTTATTACAGCTTATAATAATACGAACAATAATAAGGATAATTATCATTGTGACAATTATTGGTTTGGATTCTTAATCACCCTTTTGTACTTGAATAATCGATGAAAGGTAACAGTTCGATTCTCATTCAGAACAGCATCGGCTGGCCTTCAATTGTTAGAACGCTCAAGTGGTTTTATTTTCCTTTAAATAAACAACATAAAGATAATCGACACACTTCACTGCCGATAAGTGAACAATTAAATTATCGAATATCCTAACAAACTCCATATATAGAAATTGGATAAGATTTAAATCAGTGGTGGGACACCCGATATTTTGCATTCCACTTATTGTTAGAAAAAAGTACACACTCGTGTATTCATACGTATGCGTTTATCGATAAATGTTGAATACGAACTTAAGATTATTGACCTCAATAACAGCTGATGATTTTCTGGGAATGTTATTTGCGAATTTCGAAGCGAACAAAAGATTTTCGAATATTTTTTGATTGAAACATTATAAGACGCTATTTATTTGTTGCATATCATTGAATTTCCTGAATTTTATTTCAATTTGTCACATTTCTCGAATAGATAGAAGAACCGCTCCAACTCTAAAATACTTTTTAAAGGTCACTACTGAGATCCTCAAGCGCTTTTTCCATTCGCTTTAACACAACGCCCATAACGCTACAAAGAAGCTTCTGGTGGGACAGACTGTATAAGTATGTTCTATGATTGTGGGGAGTAGACAGAATGATGTTATGCCCGCAATGTGTACCTTCTAGTTGCAATTCAATGAAATGAAAGTACTTTTTCTGTTGGAATCGATTTTATTTTGATTCATCGATTTATTTTGATTTCAACCACTGTTTTAAGGGCTCTGCCCTGTCCGACCTTTTCGGGGTTGTTTTTAGGTCGCCCCCGCCCCAACTCGGGCATACAGAGTCCAACAAAGAAAAAATGGTAAAAAAAGAGGGAGGTGCTCATAGCTATATAACACCTTCCCCGATAAAATAAAATTTTTTTAATAGAAATTTTTCTCTTAACTAGTACGTAACAATGGGGAAAAGAAATTTTTTTTTCCTTAACATTAATGAAAATAAAACTTATAATTCTATTTACTAAATCGCTAGTTTTAATCTATTTTTATGTCCTATTATAATCTTTTTCCTAATTTAACACTAAAATTAACATCGGAAATTCGCGCTACAATCACGTAAGGTCCATCGTATAGTGGTAAGTCTTTTTGTCCCCCCGACAGGGGTTGACTCCTTGGTAAGGAACACTTCATCACCTACTTTAAAATCGACATCTCGCACTTGTCGATCATACCGCACTTTCGATTTTTCCTTATTTTCTAACAAATTTTTTCGGGCTATTTCATGAGCGTGCTGGAGGCGCGATTCGAATTCGTTTTGGTAATTACTGTAATTATATAAGGGCTCCGGTGCCTTTTTCAGTGAAGAAGGAAGAACACCCCTCCGTACAAATAACAATTCAAACGGAGAAAATCCTGTAGATGTATGAGGCGTAGTATTGTAAGTGAAAGTAGCGTAAGGAATAAATTCGTCTCAGTTATTCGTATCTTTATTGACGAAAGCGCGTGAGTATTCCGCTAACGTACGATGAGTACGTTCGAAACTTCGGTTTGTTTGCGGGTGGAAACTAGTATTTTGCAATTTACGTATTCCTAACAGTTTGCAAACATCTTTAAATAAATTACTCAAGAAATTGGTACCTTGATCGGTTAAAATTTCAATAGGTGCACCGTAACGACAAATTATCTCGGTTACCAGATTTCTTGTAACTGTGTCCACTTCTTGGTTAGGAATAGGTATGGCAATAAGAAATTTTGTCAAATCGTCAATAAATTTTAAAATATATTTACTTTTTGACTCGGTTATGCTAAAAGGTCCCACGATATCCATAGAAACTCTTTGAAAAGGCTGATTCGCGGTGGTTGTAATTACCATCGGGGCTTTAGTTCTTCGGTTGCATTTATTCCTCTGGCAAAGTTCACATTATTTTATAAAACGTTTTATATCGCGATGCATTTTTCTCCATTTGACTTGATTCTTTTCAGTTCTATTGACCCCTTGATGACCTCCCACTGGAGTGACATGATATTCTTTAATAATTTTGTCAACTTCTTGCTTGGTCAGAACTTGATTTACGTTGTTATGAAATATTATTATACTGATATCCGTTTCTCTAAAAACGAACCTCAACATACTCCTAATAAAGTCAATTTGAATGTTTTCGCGTTTACAATCATCAGCTGATAGTAAGATGTAAATCCATAAAATGACTTTACGTCGCTTTGATTTTTGGGGATAGGATAATTCAAAACACAATTAATTTTCTCTGGATCTGGCTGAATATCGTGTTCTGATATCATATGGCCAAGGTAGACAATTTCACGTCTCAAGAATTGACATTTTGATGGCTGAAGTTTTAGGTTGTTGTGACGAATTCGATTAAAAACTTCACGCAATTTTATATTGTGATCTAAAAGAGAACTACCATATACGACAATGTCGTTCAGGTAAACGGAACATTTAACGCCTTGCAAACCAGTTAACACGTTGTTCATGAGCCGCTGAAAAGTCGCAGGAGATCCCTTTAGCCCCATTGGTAACCGGTGAAATTGAAAATGGCCTTCGAAAGTGAAAGCGATTAGGGGTTTGCTTTTGTCGGCTAAGAGAATTTGATGGAAACCGGAAGCCAAATCTAACACAGAAAAATATTTGGAATGACCTAATTGTTCGAGAATTTCGGTAATATTAGGCATCGGATTCGGTGACGTCATTCAGTTTTCTGCAATCCACCACCAGCCTCCATCGTTTATTTCCGTTACTGTCAGGCTTTTTCGGTGTGATTAAAAGTGGAGAATTAAAAGGTGATGTGCTTGGCTCGATGATATCATTTTCCAGCATTTTTCTTGACTTGATCTCTCACTTCTTTTTTTTATGTTTCTGGTAATCGATAGGGCTTGGTAAATACGGTTTTTTGTGTAATTAGAGGTATCTCGTGTTGAATCGCGTCAGTGTGAATTAACTTGTCCCCGTCTAATAAGAAACTATCATTGAATTCACGACAAATTTGAGAAATGGAATCTGCTTCTTCATAGTTCATATGTTTTAGTGCAATTTGGCTTTCTACCTAACTGTGATAAGCGATAATGATTTTTGTCGGTTTTTACTTGCAAAACATGGTAATGGTCCAGGTCGTCGAACTCTAACTCGCTTGGGGAAAGTATTATCGCTTCCTCAGAAGAATTTATGATCGGTACTTTATAAAACCCTTTTTTGTTATCAACAATACAATTTGGCACGTGAAGGCCTGAACAAGTAACCTTTTGTTAACAAAGCTTAGGGCCTTTTTAAATTGTTTGAATTTTGGCAATAAATTCGGTTCTGGGCGGAACTATACTTTAACATCTCAAATAGAAATTTTGACTTAAGTTGTAAATCTTTTCAACAATGGGACCAAACCGCAAGTCTAAATATCATAAAACAATAAATCAAAAAAAGGCAGCCGTTCGACCATCTATGCAATGGTCTCATTTTGTTAGGGACCATTGCATAGATAGTCGAAAAGCTGGCCTTTTTTTGATATATTGTTTAATGATATTTAGGCTTGCGGTTTAGTCCGTTGCTGAAATGATTTACAACTTAAGTCAAAATTTCTATTTGAGATGTTAAAGAATACAACGTCCGTCGTACAGTTCAATCAAACACATGTTTCTGGATGTCTTTTTTGGCCCTCATTCTCAAAGATTAATGGAAAATTTGCGTTTAAAATGGACAGTGACAAATGTGGATATTGTAAACTTGCCTCAAATTTTTTTAGAAAATCTCCTCCTAATATGCCGTCTGCTGTTATGGTTATCCGGTCGGGCACAAAATGAAAGGGATGCTGTATTAGGGTGCCGTCCGGTAGATTGATGTTAGCCATACATATGCCAAATGACAAAACTGGATTGTTAGAAATCCCGACTGATTGCATCTTTTTCTCCGTAAAAACTTCAATTTTATCATGTGCATAACATAATTTCAAAAGAGAAACTTCAGATGCCCTATCAATCAAAAATCTGCCAGTACCACCCTTAGTGATGTCAATGCGAAGATCAACAAGCGGACAATTGCTTGGGACTGTATTCATTGGAAACATGGGGATCTTTGTAGCAAAATGGTCATTATTATTATTAATTAATTTGTTTGGTTGTCGTGAACAGACCTGATTTCGTGGACCTGAACACCGCTGTTCATGGAGCTCTGTCCTCGGTCCCGTAAAGTTTCCTGAATCAGATTTTATGTCTGTACTCTGAGGCTGTGGAGAGAACTCAGAGGTCACAAGTACACGCTGATTTGAATGTGCCTTTTCATGAGTGGAATAATTTTGATTATGACTTGGGGGAATCTAGAATTAAATTGATTTGGACGCGATGCTCTCTGAGAATCCCGGCTATAATTTGGGGAAAAGTTTGAGTTAAATTGACTTCGGTAAGGATAGTTATTATTTTGAGTTCGCGAATTAGGTTGATCAAAATGTCGCGAATTGGACCTATCTGCTTGATTTCTAATGTTACTATTATTATTATTATTATATTGTCTTTTCCGACATTCCTCAATAAAATGCCGTAATCCGTCTTCAAAAGCCATAAGGGCTGTCCTTTTGTTGACCTCTATTAGCTCTTTTGCGGCAACATCATTATTAATTTCGCGACTCGTCGTCCTTGAAGGGGTCACTTGAAGCTTGTTTGGGCTATTCCGGAAATGGGTCAAGTTAAGATCAACTTTCTTAATTTTCATCGAATCAAAACAAAATGTTAAAAAATGTTAAATAAGAATAAGCCCTATAAGCTGTAGCAATTTTCTCCTTCGTATTTATCATGTAATTCAGTCTAGTGTCTATATGTAGACCCAGATATTTTACGACAGGTTTTGGTTGAATGATTGTTCCATTTATATTTGGAGGGCTGTAAACTTTAACATCTGTTCTTTTTCTTGTGAATATAATAAGTTCTGTTTTATTGCTGTTGAGATTGATTTTCAAATTTTCGAAGAATTTGAATATGAACGATGGCTTTTTTGGGTAGGTTTTTTGCCAAAATATAATCAACTTCATCTGGTCCAGGCGCTTTGTTACTTGTCACTAGGCAATTGTTTAATAATTAGCCCTATCTCATTCGGTGTTGTAATTAATCGAGCAATATCTTCTATATCATAGTCAGTAGTATTTGTTGTTCTAACTTTGATGTAGTCTTCAAAAGCAGAACATTGTATATTTGTATTTGAAATATTATCAATAGCATGAACATTTTGAAATTGTTCTGCTAATAACGAAGTTTTTTCAGAAACAAGTATCGCGATTTGGTTATTTTTCTGGAGAGCGGGGATTGGCGTATAAATTAACAACACAATTATTGAGTTGTTTTAAAAAAAACTTTATTGAAGAGTAAAAATACATAAACACAGTTCTAACTTCAGAATTATACTGACTATATTTGAGAATTTCCTTCTTTTATATTATTTAGTTATTTATTTAGTTTATCTAGAGACAAGGGTTAATAGTTATATTATAACTCCTCCCTCCTTAAGATTTTCCAAAAGAGTAACATCTTCTTTTGGGAGACCTTTTACAATTTTGACAAACTTTCTTTTATATAACAAGATTAAACATGCTATAATAATTATAACTATTGTTGATACAATGACATTGGAATAATGTATTACATGATGTGGAAATTCTTGTTTGATTAATGGAATATTATTTATTTGTTGTTGGATATGTTCCACATTAACATCACTGACATTTATTGAGATATTAACATTATCAGTCTTCTCAATTTTTGGGAATGGTAATATTTCTAGTTGGGGTATATTTAAGTTCCCATAATAAATGTTATTGTTGATTGTGATTGTACAATCATTTGGTTGAATTATGTTGCTGCCCATAACTATCTTGATAGTATTACCTGTTGAGCACCTTGAATTGATTTGAAGGGGATTCTTGCTGTACAAATATATCGTAGAATCTTCAAATTGTTGGATCACTTCCTCAGTATTGGTGTTGACTATTGGGCAGGTGTTTTGATTTAATTTTATATGGGTGTCTATCATATTTACTGGTGTTACAAATATCACATTCTTTAATTAGTTTTTCAATTATTTGTTTGAGTTTCGGCCAGTAGTATCTTCTTGTGATATGTTGGTATGTTTCTTCGATACCTTTATGTGTTTCTTGGTGGTATTCTTTTATTATTATCTCCTGTTGGTCTTTATTTGCTACATCTTCTTTTCTTTGTAATAATTCAGTAATATGTAGATGTTCATTAAAATATTGTTGTAAACACTTTTGAATTTTGGGACGAAGTTCAATGTCAATAAAATAAATTCCATTGACACTTTTAGGATGAAGATTTTCTTTTAATTTATTCGCTAATGTTTCTTCACTCATTCCTTCAGGTATGTTAAGGAACCATTGATTTCTTTTTGGAAATGGTGTCATGAACATTTTTATGAATATTGGTCCTTTCTTGATATAGATCTGGTTACTGTAAGTGTTAATTATCTTATCTCTAATTTTTGCTTCTGCGATTGGATTCTCTAATGATGTATGAATAGTCTCAAGGTCTTCTTCTTCATTTTGTTGTAACTGATCGAAGTCTTTTTCTAATTCTTCTAAGACTTGTTGATAATCATCTTCGTTAATTTGTGGAATTACTGATTCATTTTCGTTTTCTAAAGTATTTATTTGAATTCTACTGAGTGCATCAGCATTTGTGTTTGATTTTCCTTTCTTGTAGGTGATATCACAATCGAATTCTCGGAGTTTGATCAACCATCTTCCGAGTCTGCTTCCTGGATCTTTTATGTTTTGGAGCCATTTTAAAGGTTGATGATCACTGTACACTTTAAATTTTTGTCCATAAAGGTACGGTCTAAAATATTTGGTGGCCCAAACTATGGCTAACAATTCCCTTTCAATTGTCGAGTAGTTCTGCTCTGCTTTATTAAGTGTGCGACTAGCATAGGCTATAGGTTTATCTTTACCTACTGGTCCTTGTGAAAGAACTGCTCCGATTGCAAACTGTGATGCATCGGTTGTTAAATTGAATGCCTTGGTAAAATCTGGATATTGTAAAATAGGGTCGTTGATTAAGACTTCTTGACATTTTTTAAAGCTTTTGACGTATTCTTCGTCTTTGATGTTTAGTTTTACGCCTTTCTCAAGATATTTAGTCATGAGTTTTGTTATTTTTGCAAAATCTTTAATAAATTTACGATAATAACCAATTAATCTTAAGAAGCTGTTAATTTCCTTCTGGTTTGTTGGTAAAGGGTAATTTTTTATTGCTTTGATTTTCTTCGAGTTGGTTTTAATTCCTTCGGGTGTTATAATATGTCCTAAGAATTCTGCGTTTTTATGTAAGAATTCACTTTTATCTAACTGTATTTTAAGATTATATTTTTGTAGTGTCTTAAATACTTTTTCGATGTTGTTTAAATGTTCTTGAAGGCTTACACCATATATGACTATGTCATCCATATAAACTAAACATCCTTTTCCAATTAATTCTGTTAAAACATGGTTCATACAACGTTGGAATGTACTAGGTGCGTTTTTAAGACCGAATGGCATCCGTGTAAACTCGAAGTGTCCATTATCCACTGAAAAAGCTGTTTTTGAAATTGAGTCTTCGTCCATTTCTATTGATGGAAACCGGATGCAAGATCAAGGGTTGTAAAATACATGCTTTTTCCGAGTTTGTCAAGTATTTCCTCAATGTTAGGCAGTGGATACCGATCATCAATGGTTTTATCATTCAATTTGCGATAGTCGATTACCATTCTCCATTTCTGGTTGCCACTCGCGTCGATC
The DNA here is from genome assembly GCA_037414795.1 of Stenodera caucasica. Taxonomy (NCBI): domain Eukaryota; kingdom Metazoa; phylum Arthropoda; class Insecta; order Coleoptera; family Meloidae; genus Stenodera; species Stenodera caucasica. The sequence goes on from JAZBGZ010001725.1 coordinate 9,280, forward strand.
TTCTTTGGAACAATCCATACAGGACTCGACCATGGTGAATGACTAGGTCTTATGATTCCTTTCTCCAATAAATCATTAATTTGTCTTTCGATTTCTTCCTTATGTACTGGTGGAAATCTATATGTTTTTCCATGAACAGGAATTTCGTCGGTTGTATTTATTATATGTCTAGTTGCATTCGTAAATGTAAGTTGATCTTTTGGTTTATGTAGGATGTCTTGATGTTTGTTTATTAATATTCCAAGGTATTTTCTTTCTTCTTCATTAAGATGATTCGTTCTTATTAAGTCAATTCCATTTGTTATTCTTTGTTGATCTTCAATATTCGTTATCGGAATTTCAAATTCTTGATGTAGTTTTAATTGTTGGTCATCAATTTCTATGAGGATATTTTTGTTTGTTTTATTAATGACTTCAATATTGAAAGCACCATTTCTTATCTTGACAAGTACTTCGGTTATCTCAAAATTTTCCGTCTCTTGTTGTTGTAAGAGATAATCGTTATTTTGTTTATTACTCTTGATTCTACAAATCTTTATCTCGTTTGGTCCAAGTTCGATTTTTTGTTTGTTGTAACTTTCTTGGTAATGAAAAGGGACTTTGAAATCTTTAGTCTTAAGCACTTTGTTTTTGTAATCGATTTTGATTCCTAATTGTGTCATTAATTTAGATCCGATGATTCCATCATAAAAGTTATGGAATGCGTAGAGTGAAAATTCAATGTCATCCTTTAATCCAAATTCTTGTAATAATGGATATTCAATTTTTTCTTTGACAGATGTTTGTCCATGTATTGTTGTTAGGATTTTTGGTGATTGATATGAAATGGGAATTTTATATTTGTTTGCGAGGTAAGGTCTTAATAGGTTTTCTGAACATCCGGTGTCAATTAGAATTTTGGCGTTTTTTAATGAAGGAATTATTATGTATGGAAGTTTAGATAATGAAATGTTATTTATGTTGATCCGGGGTCTGGCGAGGCTTGTTTGATAAAATTTTCAAAATCTTTGATTTTTGTTTTCATTTATTCCAATTTTTTAATCATATCTTCATATGTTGAATTTTCTGTTTCTTGTTCTGATTCATAGCCTTCTTGTTCTTCATATTCGGTGTTTTGTGTTTCATCTTTGATTGTTTCTTCTTCTTCTTCGTTTTCATCTTCATCACAATGGAAAAGTTCTTCTGCTACCCACTTGTTCTGGCTTGGCCCAGGTTGTATAGGTCCATACTTTGTTCTCGTTGTTTGGTTAGTGGTATTTGATGTTAATCCACTCATTGGTTTATTAGATTGCCATTTATTCATCTGGTTTTGTTTGGGAGCAAATTTGGATGGGTTAAATCTTGTTCAAACGTGATGGGTTGTGATGGAAATGAGGGTTTCTGGAATTTTTGTTGTTGGTTAAGTTGATTTTTCCAGTTTGAATTTTGAGGTTTATTCTGATTTTGGTGAAATTGTTTCCTTTCGATTCTTTGTTCGTCATTTAATTGAAGAGTTTCTATAGTTTCCTCAATTTGTTCGAAAGTTGTTAATTTCAACGATCTTACTAATAGTGATGCAGAATAGGGCATATATTTTATGATTTTCTTTATGGCTATTGATTCCATTATTCTTTTTGTTCCTTGTTTTTCTGTAGCTGGACTCATTTGAACGATTTGATTTGTTAGTTCTTTTATTTCTTTTAGGAATTCCATTAGAGTCTTTTTATTATCTTTAATTTTGTTAGTAAGCGTTTCAATTAGATTTTCTTGTGTGATTTTCGGTTTGAATTTATTTAATTGTAATTTTAAGTCATTCCAGGTTTCACAGTCGTCTAATATTGGTATGGCTTTATTCTTAATTTTTGACTGGATCATGAGCCAAACGATTTCATTTTGATTTTTAGATTGAGAATTACCGTATTTAATAAATAACGTCTCTGATTTATTTATGAATCGTTCAATCTCTTTTGGTTCGTCTAAATTCCTAAGTTCAGGAATTAAGTTTGAGTATAACTCTAGTAATTTTATTCCTTCTGCATTCATCTTATCTTTGATATTAAGTTGATTTATGTCTTCAATTATTTGATTTATTTCTTCCGAAATAGAATCCAGGTTGTTAATATATTTTTTTTTTTATTTAACTAACCTTTGATGTGGTGTGGTGTGTGCCTCTAAGTATGGGGTCGTCTCACTAGAATAGTCGCGGAGTTGTCACGATGATTCGTTTAACAATTCACTAGTAATGCTGACTATCCCACCGCTGTCACCAAATAACAACACAATTATTGAGTTGATTTAAAAAAAACTTTATTGAAGAGTAAAAATACATAAACACAGTTCTAACTTCAGAATTATACTAACTATATTTGAGAATTCCCGTCTTTTATATTATTTAGTTATTTATTTGGTTTATCTAGGGACAAGGGTTAATAGTTATATTATAACTAATGGATAGCCAGAAGGCCTGCTCTTGGAGCTTACGCGATGTTATTAGAGGAATTAAAAAGTGAAGATCCAAGTAAATTCAGAAATTTTCCGCGTATGTCAGAAACTGATTTTAACTTTATATTGGATTTGATTTCTGATAAAATATCCAAATTGGATATGAATATGCGTGAGTCGATCATCTCTTCCGCAAGCACTTGCCGCCAACTCAGTGACTTGTTGCTGGAGCATTCTCAGACCCTGTTTACATAAGCAAGTTATTTGGAAGTAACTATCAGACATGAGCTTGCAATAGTTTCACTTGCACCTGTGAACTACGCTTTTTTCGGCAAATGGCAGCTACTAACAATATTCCACAGGTTCTCATGCTTTTTGTATAAACGGACAAGCTTGGCTGTTTCATCTTCGATCAGACGAAATTTTTTTTTGGTTTGACTTTCGCTTTAATGATTGTATTTATTTTTTCTGACATGATACAAGTGTTTACACCTTGCCAGTCACTACTTTTCAGTCACTGGCGATCTCTACTGGCGCGGATACTGGCAACGTGTAAATTAGGCATTTGAATATTACACAAAATGGCTGAAACCGTGCCAGTTCGTGTGATTTGTCATTGGCAAAGAGATAAAGTGATTCTTTTTGCTGAAGACACGTTGAATAAATATAACAAAAACAAAAAATTGAAGCATGGTTTGAAATATGGTATATTAATTTACCGACAAAATGTTACTGTGTTGAAAAGAAAATATTTAGAAAAAACTGTTGAATTCGCTACCATATCTTTAGTATCACCACAATTATCAACTTTATACTAAGACGCCATTGGCAATGTCAAAACATATGCAGAAACACCGTCATTTCAGTATACAACAACAAATAACTCCTCAGCAAATATAAAATTGTGAATATTTTGTGTTAAAGCTCGGTTAAAAATAAAGGGGAAATAACTAAATATCGTTGGAAAAAATCTTTCGAGGCAAGAGAATTGAATGATTTACAATTGCTTAATAAAATTGAACAGTCATATTTTGATGTATCACAACAAATGTAAAGATTCTCATCACAATAAGTTCCAATTAGCTGAGGACTCAAAAAAAGAGCCAACTTCTTGGTATACAAACGACAATATCATAACATAGCCTTATAATAAAGTGTGTACTTTCATAGAAGATAATATTTAAAAAATAAAGAATGCTATTTTTTACAACTGTTACGATAGCACTTTACGTCAAGTTCTACAAGGGTAGTCCGACTATAAAAAGAATTTATTTACTACACAGTATTTGGAGGAATAGATTTTAAACATTATGAAATCAGATTAAAATTGCTTCAATGAACAATAAGAATACAGTTACACATCCCGATATTGCTATAGACGATACCATATTTAAAAGAAGCCAATTATATGCGAAATGCATATGTATACTCATAATGAAATGACGTCAGTAATTGTGTCGCTGGCTCTACATCTACTATTATTTAAAAATTATTCTTCTGTTTCGAATAAAATTTTGAAATTTTGAAGATAAATTATTGTATTTCGAATCAGTTGAACCTTCAAACATTAGTTCTTGTTATGTTCGAGGATTAACCTGAATTAAAATGAATTAATTTATTTTCAATTTTATTGAAATAAGATAATGACATCACTAATTCAATTATTTTCCCTGTTTATTAATTGATAATTTGTCCATTATTTGAAGCTCCATGTTTATTCCATTTTTTAGAAAAACTCCAACACTTCTAATGAATTATAACAACTGAACAAATCAAGCATTCAGCTCAGTCAAAATTTATTACAGTTTCTAATTTATTTGAGCTACCCTCGTTCAACTCCTTTCAAAAATAAGCTTCAAGCTTCAAGTTTCTGAAAAAAAAAACAATTTTACATCAACTAAAACTATAAATCGGTAAAATACTTACCATCCTGTTTAATCTCTGCAAAATTTGTACCATGAATACTGATCAAGCACAATCTACAGAGTTGATGAAATTCTGCAACAAAAAAAACATATACAATAGTATTTATAATGATTAATTGCACTAGAAAAATCTACTTTCGTCGTTTTTCATTTTTTTTTTTGACAAACTGGATCGTTATGGTTTCACCTGTAGCTGGAACAGACTGTATG
>JAZBGZ010001726.1:3561-13829 GCA_037414795.1 Stenodera caucasica
TATTACCAATTGAAACTATAGTTGTCATCTGTTGTGGATAGAGGGCGTGTAGAAATTGCGCCAATTTCGAAATCTAAAGGGATTATTGTAGGGGAATAAAACTAACGATCGTTAATTAATCAATTAATTAATTAAAATTCATTCCAAATTACAATAAAAAATTAAATATCGAGACAAATTAGAACAATTAAAGCAAGTTTTTTATAAATATAATTATGCGTTCGATTTTAATCAATTTTTAAGCGTTTTTTTTTGTTTTTTTTTTTTCCGTAAATATATCGATTATGATTACAACAAATATGGCAGTAATTACTAACAAATAATAATTAGAGAATAAACAAATTTGGCACCTATTGCACATTTTTCTCTTAATTCTATGTATATAGTATATATATATATTTATCTCTTTCTATATTTTCAATTTTTTTAACAATAAAGCATAGAAAAATAACTATCATTTATTAAGAAGATTCAAGTCTCAAATCTAAGGCAAGTATTTCACTTCTATAGGACCATTTCTAGAAGTCTACAATTTATTAATCAACAATATAATTGATTAATTATATAAGTATATACATGAACAATTTGTTTTTTTGTTATGTGAATTAAATCATTTAATAATATAACAATAATTGTAGTAGTTAATTTTAACAACAAAATTTTAGAGATTTGTTAATATTTTTTTGTTATTTTTTTGAACACAATATCGTTGAAAAATTAATAATTAAAAAATATATATTTTCTTTAATGATGGTTTTTTTTTTGTTTTTTTGTTTTGAATTTTTGTGAAAATCGTTACGAATTTCTTAAGCATAAGCATACCATGGTTGTCGTCGCACCCATCTCAATCGACCATGAGTTTGTGCATGAATTTTAACACTTGCACTTTCAGCAGCCCGGACAGTTTCTTTGACGCTTTGCATTAAATTTTGGGCATTACCTTCCAACATTTCGGTAGCCTCACGATCCTCTTCTGAACCTACATTTAAAAACAAAAAAAAAATCATTCAAATCAATCATCAGTGACTTTTTTATTTTTTGATTATTATAATTATTATTATTATTGAGAGATTTGATCAAAAAATACCCGATTTTGACTAATTCCATCAAAGTGAAAGTAATGAAGTTAAGTCGAAATTTAAGTCACTTTTGAGTCCATTTCTAAGAAAGTCAGCTAATTAACAGGAAGAATTATAATTCGATCATTCTAGAATGAGTTCCATAGTGTTCGATTTTCGGTCTAATTCTCTCTCTCTCTCTTTAAGTTTTTCTCTAAGTCACTCTCTCTGAGTCTTTCTCTCTTTGAATTCCTCTGAGGTCTTTCTCCAAGTCTCTCTCTCCCTCCTTCTTACTTTTTCTAAAAATCTTTCTACAAGCCACTTCACCCTTCTAAGAATCTCTCCCTTTAAGTCTCTTTGTCTCTCTCAATCTCTAAGTCTCAATCTATCTCTGAGTCTCTTTCTTCCTCCAAATCTCTCTTTTTTACTAAGTTCCTCTCTTCCTCTAAGTCTCTTTCTCCCTCCAAATCTCTCTCTTTTTCGCTAGGTCTCTATCTCTCTAAGTCTCTTTCATCCTCCAAATCTCTCTTGTTCCCTTTAAATCTCTTCCTCTTCCTCTCCCTGAGTCTCTCTCTCCCTCTTAGTATCTCTCCCTCTCAGTATCTCTCTCCTCCAAGTCTCTCTCTCTCCCTCTAAATCTCTTTCACTCTCCAAATCTCGTTTTTTTTCCGAGTCTTCTTCTCCCTATAAGTCTCTCTTTCCCCTCAAGTCTCTCTCTCCCTCTGAGTACTCTCTCTCTCTCTCTCCTCCGCCTCTAAGTTACTCTCTATAAGTCTCGTTCTACCTCCAAGTCTTACTCCCTCCAAGTCTTTTCTTCCTCTAAGTCTTTTCCACCCTCTAAGTCCCTCTCTTCCTCTAAGTCTAAGTCTCTTTTCACTTCCTGTCTGTTTTCCTCCTTCCTCCTCTTTCTCAGCGTAAGGTTGTCTTTCTTATTTCCGATTCTATAAAGCTTTAATCTAGTGAATTCGTTCGAAAACAGATGGCGCTAAGGATCTTCCATTGAAGAATGAGCAAAATTGACTCAAAATATAAGTATTTCTTGATTAAATCTCATATTTCGAACATCAATAATATCAAATAATACCTTTTTTCGGTTTTCCATTTTCTAATAAATGTAAGCATGGCATATTTACAAAGAAATTTACATATTTTTTACAATATATTCTAATATAGCAAAATTAAAAATAAATTAAATAAATAAATAATTTACCTTGTGCACCGAGCATTGTAGCTTTAACTGTACTTAAAATTTTCAATTGTGTAGCAATTGTCGGTATACGTTCGCATACTTGTAATAAATTCGTTCTTATACGTTTATCTGTACATTCTCTAGCTAATTGTTTAGCAATACGTGTAACATCAGCACTAGCATCAGCTATTGCTTTAGCTGTTGCTATTAATTCACGTTTACTACCTTTATCATCATTATGTACTAATTCTGATAAACGTGCCATTAATATAGCCATACGTCTAGCTGCTGCTATTAATTCATTATCTTTAGCTGACCATTGACGTACTTCACGATGTAAATTGTGTGCAGCAACCTTAATAAAAAAAAAAAAAAATTTCAACAAAATCATTCTATTCAAATTGTATATTCACCATAATTGGTTGACTAGAACTTGGAGCATGTTTAAAAACATCATCTTCATCATCTGTTTCTGGTGGTGGTGGCGGTGGTGGTGGTCGTTGTGGAGCATTATCATGTGGTAATGGTGGTCGTGGTGGTGCTTGATCTAAAAAAAAAAAAACAAAACAATCAATCATCTGTCAATATCAATCAATCAAATAACGAAACAACATTTAAAAAAAAAAACTAATAGCCAATCACAGATTAGAGAAATTACCATCTTCCAGAATATATTCCGGTATAAAACTATAAGTTCCTTATTATGTATGTAAGCATGGAAAAAAAAAATTGAGGTTAGATTATAAAATGATGACGTAACAAGCGATATCTAGCAAAAAGCCAACTAGATTAACATGCAATTTTATCCGTTTTACTTAATAGATTTAAGTCATGCTTTCGTGTATTTACAACTTAATTACCTGGCTCTTGATAGGCGTTTGGTATAAGTTCTTGACATAATAAATCCGAATTATCCCCTAAAGTTAGTAGAGAATTATATTTTACAAAATTATAATATAATAATTGGTTTTGTTAGTGGTGCCTATTTTAATATACCTCGCGCCCATTTCGGTAACGGACTGATACGACCCTGTTGATGTGCTGTTGGGCTAAGTACACCCCTGTCTATATCACCACCATATCCTGGTGTTGGGGTATTTCGTAATGGTACGCCAACTATAAATTGTTGCATTAGTATAAAAAGCTTGTTATTCTACAGCATTTAATTATAATACTAGATTTTAAACCAAAAATAAAAATTGATAAAAGTGAAAATTATACAGTGTGGTTATTTTCAAAAATTAAAATTTTGTTTTTTTTTTTGAAAAATTTGAGTTAATAGTGATAGTGGTTAAGCCCAATATACCTTTTTCGATAAAATAACTGCTTGGTGTTGGTTCTGTAAGAATTAAGCATAGTTATTATTAGAATTGGAAAAATTATTTACAATAGAGCAAAATTTGTGGAAATTATACAGGGTGTGTTGTGTAAGAAAAATACTCAAAATCCATTATATCGAAACAATTTTCACAATTTCAAATTTATGTAGGAAAATTTTCGATGAAACTGCAAAAATTTGCAAACAATTCATGGAAATAGATAAATTTTATAAAGACTACTTAAGTCAAAGAAAATCACAAACATATCTCTTAGATGGGACACCTTGTATTAAACGAATATTTACCTAAATTCAATGTATTCATATCCGGTAATGGCGGCAATTCCGGATGAATTTGTACAGCTTTCCTTATCTGACCAACAGCATTCAATAACTAGAATTTAATTCAAATTAAATTAAGTATTTAATTATATATCAAAAAATAATAATTTTAAATACCGCTTTATTTGAATCCCGCCATTTTGATACAGCATTATTATCAGCTGGATTCATAGCAACAAATTTAGCATCTTGTACCATTATTGGTACGGAATTTTGTAATTGTTCTGATGCTAAATTAACATTATCAATAAAATTTGGATCTTCTGAATTATCACATTCTTGTTTAGCTATTAATAGTACACGATTTGATAAACGTGCAATAGCTGATGTATTATCGACCATTTTTTGTGGTTGACGATTTTTTATTGATTCTTCACATAAAAATGTATGTTTTTTCATTTGTTCTTCACTAGCTTTAATAAAATCAATTGTATCTGTTGCTTCATCACATAGATTACGTACTTTAATTAATGTATCTGAATATTGTTGACGTAAATTATCGAAATGTTCATCGGCCGCTTTTGATGTTGGATAATTCATACGTATACTACCAGCTGATATTAATTGTGGTGTTAAACTATCAACTTGATTTGCAGCACTTTGTAATGCCTCAGCCAATTTTTTATTACCGCCACTACCACCTAGAAATCAAAAAAAAAAAAAAAAAATTGTATAATATTCGAATCAAATCTTGATCCTCTATCAAGTCTACACATTATTTTATGCTCCCACACTTGTTACCTTGACAACCATTTTATATTAGTGGGAGGAGTTACAATTAGTAGGGTTAAGTCCCGCCTATGTATCTCCAAATCTGAATCGATTATAGAATTGACATTTTCTCAAATGTTAGATAAAATTATCAAAAACAGTTGGAAATAGTGGAAAAATTGCACAGACTGAAAAATCTCGATATTCTGATGGAAAATTGCAGTTATAATAGAAGAATTTGTCTAAAATGACTCAATTTTGAAAAAAGAAAATTGGAAATTATTCAAAATTTCTGAATTTTCACTCTCAAACTTTCAAAAAGAAAATTTACAAAAATATGAACGGAATTTTCATTTTCTCAACTATAAGGAACTGTAATTTAGATTGAAATACTTTAAAATTAGAAAAAAAGTAATTTTTCCAATAGGAAAAACCTCTAATAAAATCATAGAACGATGAAAAAACTCCTTAGAGTTGTGTAATTTTAGCTGTCAATTTGAACAATACAAATTAGAGTGGAAAAGTGTTATGAAGAAAATTCTAAGATTTGGAAAACCGGAAAATTTGGAGGAAATGTAAAAAACTGCTCTTCATCTGTCTCTGTTGCTCTTTCTTTTTCTATCTATCTTTTTGATTTTGCTTCTCTGGCTATGTTTGTATCTCTTTATATTTCTGAGTTTTACTGTTTCTGTCTCTGTCTGTCTTTCTTTTTGTCTTTAGCTCCCCCCTCTCACTCTCTATTTGTATCTCTCGAATCTATATCGTCTCACTCTGTATGTCTTTGTCCTTGTGTATCTTCCTCTCTTTCTATTTCTTCGTGTTTCTCTGTCTCTCTGTATCGCTTTCTGCTTCTATTTTTGCCACTTTGTGTATCTCTTTCTGTCTTTCTGTGTGTCTCTCACTATGAGTCTCTTTCCTTAGCTCATTCTTTGTCTTTGTCTTGGTCTATTTGTCTTTATTCTTGTCCTTCGATTATCTCTGTATATCCCTCTATCTCTGCCTCTTTGTGTATCTCTTTTTGTCTTTCTGAGTGAGTCTCTCTCTATGTCCCATTGTATTTCTTTTATCTTTGCCTCTATCTCTAGGTGTCTCGTTCCTTAGCTCAGTCTCTGTCTTTATCTTTGTCTGTTTGTCTTTTGTTTTTGTCTCTGTTCCTTCATCTATCTCTGGCTTTCTGTCTTTCTGTTTGTCTCTTTCAGTGTCCCTTGGCGAATTTTTTTTCTTTGTCTCTCTCTTATTTTTTTGTCTCTATCAATCTATCTTGCTCACAAATTTTGAAAATCATCCATAGAAAACTAATCCCGAAATAAAAACGTACGAATTGATTGGAATGAAGAGAATTTATGGAAAATTTATGAAAATTCGTATTTTCGAAAAAAAAAAAAGTGTAAAAAATCTTGCAATAAAATAATTCTTACCTGCTGCTACCATTTTGGCTGTTTTAACAGCACGATTAGAAAATTGTTGTAAATTAGCAGCTTTATCAGAAAAATTTTGATCACGATTAATTGTACCTTCTGGTAATAATACAGCTTCTGTAAATTGTTTTAATGGTGTAACAATATCAATAAAATCTTCAACAACACGATTAACAACAGCTTGATTAATACGTTCTTTTAATTCATGTAATTTTGTTGATAATTTTCTAGCAATTTCTTGTGCTTCATTTGTATTACCTTTACCATATTGACATAAATCATTTAATTGTTTTGATAATATATCAACTTCATCACATATTTGTAAAATTTCTGATTTTTGTACACCTGGTAAACCATCAGCAACTTTACGTCCTTCATCAACAATTAAAGCTATAGCACGACGACCTAAACCTTTATCATCATGACCAGGATTTGATAGCCATTTACGAGCTTGTTCCAAACTAAAAATTTTTAAATACCAACAATAAATTTCAAATTATAATAATGATGATGATGATGCTTACCGTCCTTGTACAGTATGAGCAGTTTGTTGTAAACCAGCTTTATCAACAGCAATAACAGCATTTAATACAGCTTGTTGTAAATGTCCTAATTTCTCTTTAATACCTTTAGCTAATGATTCAGCTTGTGGTGTTGTACCTTTACCATCTTGTCTTAATTCACATAATGCATCTGTCATTGTTGTTAATTCTGAACATAATTTTTTTATATTATTTGAATCTTGTGGTAAACAACGTTCTGTAACTTTTTGTGCTGCATCAATTATTTGACGTAATGATTTCTCACCAACACCACCACGTACAGCATTCGGATCCTAAAATAATAATAATAATAATAATAATGATAATTACAAATATCTACTTCATCAATGAATCATCCATCTACACATTTCAATGCTACTTGAAAGCTATTACAAAAGCATGAAAATTATGGAAAAATTTTGCTAGAATGAGAAGAAAAGTAATGATTGATGCTTCCTCTTTCTCTTTCTTAGATTGTCTATCTTTTTGTCTCTTTGTTTTATTTCTTGTTTCTGTCTTTGTCTAAGTCTCTCTTTTTTTCTCGTTTTACCTATCTTTCCCTTTCTGTCTATCTCTATCTCTCTTCGTGTGTCTCTCTTCTTGTACCTCTCTCTCGATCTCTATAAGTATCTTTCTTTCTTTCTTACTTTATTCCTCTTTCCATATCTCTGTGTCTTTATCCTAATGTACTCTTCACCTTTCATCTGTCTCTTCTTATCGGTGACTCTCTTTCTGACTTTGTTTCTTTGGATGACTCTCTTTCTTTGTCTTTCTCTGTCCTTCTGCCGGTTCCTCCCCCAGTATCTCTGTGTCTTTTGTTCTTCTCTTATCTCTATCTAAGTATTTTTTTCTCTCTTTGAGGATCGCTCTCTTTTTGTGTATCTTTTTCATTCTGTCTATCTATCTATGACCCTTTTTGTCTTTTCCTCTTTGTTACCCTCTTTGTCACTCTATGCCTCTTTCTCTCCATCAGTGTGTCTTTCTATCTGTCTAAATGCCTGTTTTTTTTTCGAGTGTATCTCTCTCTCTGTCTTATCCTAAGTCTCTGCTTCTCTGTGTCTCTCTCCTCACATTGCTCTCTTTTTGTGTCCCTTTGTGCATCTTTTGTTCTGTGTCTTTATGGCCCTCTTCTGTTTCTCTATCTCTTAACATTCTTATTCTCTCTCTCTTCCTGGATCTTTTTCTCTCTTTTACTCTGTGGATCTCTCTCTCTCCTCCTCCCTCCCCCCTCTCTCTCACTCTTTGTGGATATCCCACTCTTTGTGGATCTCTATATTTTTTTGGATCTCTATCTTTCTTTATGGATCTCTTTCTTTGTGGATCTTTATTTCTGTGGATATCTTTCTCTGTGGATCTCTTCCATTGTGAATCTCTTTCTTTGTGGATCCCTTCCTTCTATTACTCTCTTTTTCTGTGTCCATCAGCCTATGCCTTTCTGGTAATGTCTTTTTTTTTTGTCTTAGTCCTCTGCCTCCGTCTTCTAGCGAGTCAACTTTTGTTTTTCTATGTATATCTTCTATTTTCAGTCAAAGTAGGCACATATAAATCAAACAAAGAACTATCTTCACTAATATGAAAGAGTAAAAACAGACAATCTTAAGTCTCACTAGCATTAACTCATATGAAATAACTCAACTAACAACATTTTTAAGTCTTAGTTATGGGAAAAAAAAGTGGAAAAAGATTACATACAACAAACTACTTGAGTTAGTTAGAAAAAATAAAAAATAAATCAACTTACCAATAGCCAATCATTAGCTGTATTAATTTTATTTTGTATAGCATTTTGTAATTTTTTTAATACAGTCAAATTATCTAAATCAGATTGTTCTTCATCATAACTAGTTAATTGTAAAACACGTATAATTTCATTAATTTCATCTGTCATACGTTGTGCTAAATAATTACGATTTTCAGCAGCTTCTTCAGCACCTTTACCACCTTGTTGTATAATATGTATATAAATTTTCATTGAACATATTAATATTGGTGCTAATGTTTTAACTTGTTCTAAACAACGTATTAATATTTCTGAATGTACTTGATGTGTTAATTCTTTTTCACGTATACTTATTTCACGACTAACACGACTTAAACATGGACTTAAATCTCTTAAAAATTGTACTAATTCATCTAATGTTTCAATAACTTCAGCAACAGCTAAATAATCTAATACACGATGACATTCACGTATTATCTTACGTATTTCAGATTCATCAAAACATAATAATAAAGCTGATGTAGCTTGTAATATACCACCGCTACCTTCAATTAAACGTTTACGTGCCGGTGATGAAAATGGATCATCTTTTAACATTTTACTAGCTTCTTCTAATAATTTCGATGAATGTTCAACACGTATTAATGCTGATGGCATATCTTGTCGTAATATTTGATCATCAGAACTATTAATTGTTTCACGGCCAACTTTAATTAAATTTGATACAGCTGTTGATACAGAACGTACCGGTTGTTGTAAATCAGGCATTGGTATACCATCTTCAGCTTCTTCATGTAATATCACCAATTTTGAAACCTATAAATCAAATAATTTAAATAAAACAATAGAATTTTGTACGCCATCTAATGATGATTGGTTATAATAAAAGTGCGGGAAATTTACACCAATCATATAATAGTAGATTTGTTTGTTTTATTGGAATGTCACTAGATGGCGTCATTATATAAAATCTGGATCTATATTTCCGATTTGTGTTATTTTTAACAATTACTTAATATTTTGGAAATTTGCCAATTTTTTTTATGAAGGTGGAAAAACAATCGATTATAATAATAATAATAATAATAATAAGGAAACCTAATTAGTTCCGAAAAATTATAAATGAAATAGGTTATTTTTATAACTGAATGAATCATCGTTGTGTTGGTTCCAAATTTGAAATATACATACAGGGCCGGCTCTTGAATTTCCATTTCCATCATATTGATGGAAAAATTGGAAATTTCAAGTTTTTCTGGAACATATCACTCAATTTTTTTTCGAAATTTCAGAACAAAAAATAACAAAATTGATGAGGGAAAAGACTAAAATTTCCACCCAAAATATCAAGTTTTCGAGTGGAAAATTTGCGGAAAATTCTAGTGGAATTCGTTGAGAATAACAAAGAAATGCTAGTTTAGTTCGAAAATATGGAAGTTTTGACAAAATATTAAGAATTTCCAAAAGATTCCAAATTTTTGTGAAAATCTCATTGGAAAATGTGAAAATTTTATTGACAAAGAGAAATATTAGAAGTCAATCCTGATTTTCTTTAGAAAACGTTGGAAAATTTTAGGAGTGGTTTTATTTTAATCGAAAAACTTCCAATTTCCAAGCAAAAACAAATATTGATGAAAAACACAAGAATTTCCACACAAAATAGAGAATTTTTGACCGGAAAACTCTCGAAAACAGTTGAAAATTGGAGAGTTTCAATGGAAATCGGGAAAATTGAGAATTCTCTTGAATTTTTTTACTTCTAGAAAAACGGGAATTTTGATGAGGAAGAAAAACTTCAAATTATGTTGGATTAACATGGAAATTTTCGATTTTGGAAAATTTCTAATGTGAAAATTGTAAATGCAAAAAAATTTTGACCAAAAAATTCCAAATGAAAATAGAAAATCCCACTGAAATTTCAAACAAGAAATTCTCTTGAAGACTTGGAGTTAATGTGAATTTTAGTCTCA
>JAZBGZ010001728.1:0-13798 GCA_037414795.1 Stenodera caucasica
TTTTTTTAATCGTTTGATTAAAATCTATTCTCAATCAATAGTCTTTAGGGAATTGAAAAATATGATGATGTTGGTTTTCTTTTAAATAAAGCTCTTTTGAGATTCTCACTCTGCTCAATTTTTGACAACAAAATTTACAGACTTTGAACAATAATCGAGATCTCTTGATAGGACCTTTATGCATCTCTCTAACAGTCAATAATACGGATAATTTCACAGATATATTGATATTCTGACTTAGCCAATCTGACTTAAGCTATTTAAATCCAAAAAATCACAATACTAACTAAATGATGAAAGTGTGCGCATTTCTAGATTACACCCCGTATAATACTCTAATAAATTATATATTTCATATGTAAAAATCAACATTTGTCTAGTACGTATTGATTTCGATTTTGAATCGAATAGTGAGATATTTCACATTGTAGATATGTAACAACAGGTCCGGTAATAAGGGTTAGTAACATGGTCGGTCTATAAATTTCCAATGATACTCTATTTCAATGGTTTTGTCGGATAATATAAGTCCCCAAATGGGAATTAATACGTACAAGAAGTAATAATTTTCTCTAAAACGGACCAAAGCAGTTATATTCTAGTATTCTAGAAGACATTCGTACAATTTTAGTTCGTATTGTTTGAAACGTATGTAAATGGTGTGGTGCAAGACATAGCTGAAGATAATGGACTCCTTAATCCGTCGAAATAACCAGCCTTAGAATAAACAGTTTGAAATTTACATTTACACAATTCTACCTTGATAAATTTCCATCTATAATATTGTTTCAGGATTTTTTACGAAATTTATTACATCTCTGGTTGAGAATTTTTAAATGTATATTTTCCATTTCCGAATGGAATGGAATGTTAACTGTTTTAATGATAATGTTCGTTCTATATTTGCAACTTGTCTCAACGCAATTTAACTACATAGATATGTATCTTGGTTAATATTATTACAACATAAAATCACGTACATGGATATCCGTTGCAGTTTACATCTAATCTATTGTTGAATAGCAGTAGAAATAATTTCAGGAAATTAAATCTAAACGACAAGTCGAATTCGAATTTCATTATATAAAACAAGAAAAAAAATACATCAAGTTTTATGGTGAATATTTCAAATATTTCAATGTAATATAAACATGTTTACATTAATAGAAAATAAAATTAAATTCAGTCGTTGAAATATTCGCTTGGAAAACTGATATAAACCTCACGGTATAGCAATTGAAACTAGCCAAGCATATTTTAACCGTATTTTAATTTCCTTCTAGTGACGTCACTGTCTGGATGGTTTCTCATCATAAACCTGACGGTCATTTCACATCCATCTCCACCAATGACATCATCTTTTTAATAAATCCCCACGAATTCTCTATCTATCTTTATTTTATAATATTTCTATCTCTTGTTCATTTTGCATTTCTATTCGTTCGTAATTATTCCATTTTGAATTTTGATTTCAATTAAACTTTAAAGACGAACTTTATTAATACTTAGTATAATCGTTTTCAAGAGAAAATTACCATTTCGGTTTTTCAAATTGTCTGATTTGCAAAAATTTCAATAGTGATCTATATTAAAACTGTTAACAATCCTTTACGAATTATTTGTATTAAATTGTGAATTTTAATTGGGGTTTTTTCCCTCTAAAAACGACACAATTCTATTATTATCACCTCTGAGACCTTTTTTAAACGAATTTATCGTCAATTGTGGAATGCAAAGAACTTTAGTAATTAAACCGTATAAATCATCTATAATTGTAAAGTGTAAATATTTAATAATAGTTGTTTGAATAATGAAATAACATTTTTCTTAGGGTCAATCACATGTATAATGAACGCAATGTTAATATTAAACTAGGATACTTGGAGTTTCATTAGCACGAAAAGTGATTTTTTTTTTTGCCTTGTTAACGAGCAAACAGATTTTTTTTGTTTGTTTTAATGAAACATTTCCACCTTGTTTCACAATGACTATATTTACACAAGAAAAGAGATCTAATTTCATATTTCTTATACAGGATTGCTATAAGTTTCGAATTATTATTTAAAATATTCATAAGAAGAATTCCAGCAATCAACAACCTGACCTGATCAATTCAATACATCTTTATTCAGTAACAGCAAACGAAAATGAGAACATATACGATGGATTTGCCTTTGTGTTAGCTAGTCAATTGAAATGAGAGATTGTCGAAAAAATATATTCAATATTCCACTACTTATTCTCGAATTTCGAGAAAGTTAAGTTAATCAAAATTCAAAATTGACTTATTTGAGACCGATTTTTTGGAGAGGATAAGAACCGGTATATAAGCACCACCACGTATGATATCTAGTTTGAATCTTTGAACACAAAGAAAATATTTTTATAAGTTCAAAGTATCAAAGACGACTTCTAATTAATATTCAGAGCGGAATCGGTTTCTTCACTTCTATCGAGATAAAAAATTTTGCCACAAACAGTGTTAGACATTGCAGATAATAATCAAGAAAACATATAGTACACATTAATAATCTTTATCACACTTCTATCCATAACATAAGTGAATGTTTTCATGAATTTCATAGATTTACTCTGCTTAATTACCTGTCAATATATTTATGTTCTTTTCCTAAAAATTTCTAAATTATGGCAAGATAGCTAATATTTAAATGTTACTACATTATTAACCTTGACATTTGTCAATTTCAATTTTGCTCCTGGCAGATCATTTTCTATCAAAATACAATTTTTTAACATCTGCTTTTACATTTATGTAAAAGGACATTTTTGTCCACTAGCACTATTAGTGAGGACTTTTCAATCTTCAATTTCTGCATCTCACATTTATTGGCCAACTAGTACAATAGGAGACCCTTTAATATTCCTACAATGCTTTGCGGAATCTGTGTATAGATAAGTTTCTATATTCGTTTGAAATATATGTATAATCATCACCATAAACTTGACTGCGTTAACAATATTGCTTATGTTGCTTATTAATTAATTTATAGTCATTATATTAATATTCAGTATATTTTGTCTGTTAGTTAATTAGCTAGAATTTTATTATTTGAGTAAAAACAAGAAAATCTAGTTATGGTACGACTTTGGTTTATCTTTGCAACTAATTAAGTGAGGTACCTAGTTCGAATCCTTGAACTTGAGAAAAATATTCTCAAAAGATATAACTGATATAAGTATCAAAGTCGACTTCGAATAAGAATATTCATGAAAGCGCAATCGACCTCTCCACTTTTATCGAGATAGAAATTTGTGCTAATGTCATACATAAAATCAAACAGTGATAGTTACTGCAAATGGTAACCTCGGAGCCATATAGAAGAAATTGATGAACTTCATCACACCTCTATCTGCTTAGATGTGAGTGCTTGTTTTTAAAAATTTCATAGATTTTTGGTATAATTATGCAAAATTCAATAGAAAAATGAGTTACTGGCTGGAATTTTGTGTTTGTATCGTGACAATTATATTTTTGACGATTTGGTGGTGGAATTATATGAGTGAAAAGGGTAAATTCTATAGAAAAATAACTACCCCACCTGGTCTGCCTTTATTGGGAAACGCCCTAGAACTTCAAAATACAAAAAGTGAGTAATTTCAATAAAATAATCTTTTCCACAACCGAAAATATAATTGTGAAAACATCTCCAGCAATACTGAATGTTCTATACAGATACAAAGAAAATTATGGAGATATTCTTAAAATCAATATTGGACCTATACAGAAAATGATTCTAGTCGCCGATTATAAATTACTTGAGACGATAATGAGTAGTACAAAAGTTTTGAATAAATCACAAAATTACGAATTTCTCCATTCATGGTTAGGAACTGGTTTATTAACAAGTGCAGGTTTCCAACAATTGAATATTCATAAAATTATCCATATTGAATTTATTATTTTTTATTTAGGAACAAAATGGAAGAAACGTCGACGGATCATAACACCAGCTTTCCATCATAAGATTTTGGAGCAATTTGTTGATATTTTTGAGACTAATGGTGATATACTGATTGAGAAAATTCAAGCTAATTTGAATGAAAACGTAGATATTCATCCGTTGATTACGTCTTACGCTCTTGATGTAATTTGTGGTGATTTTCTTTCAAATTTCCCGAAAACTGTCGATAATTTTCGATTTGAATTGCAGAAACTGCAATGGGTACTTCTATTGATGCACAAAATAATCCCAATTCTAAATATGTAAAGAGCGTTAAAGCCATGTGTCGAATTTTGATGGAACGCACTACTTCTCCAATTCAGATGAATAATTTTTTGTATAAATTCACAAAAAACTATTCAACTGAAAAAGAAGCATTATCAATTTTGCATAAATTCACTTTGGATGTAATAAAACAACGTAAACTAGAGAAACTTTCGAAAAATAAAATTGACACTGATGATAATGAAGAGTCGATCGGAATTAAGAGAAAATTAGCATTTCTCGATTTATTATTGGACGCAAAAATCGATGGTCAATTGTTATCTGATGAAGAAATCCGTGAAGAAGTTGATACGTTCATGTTTGAAGGGCACGATACGACCACTTCAGCTATAAGTTTCACTTTATATTGTCTCGCCAACCATCCAGAAATTCAAGTAATTTCAATCAAAATTATTCTCATGAAAATATTGAGATTGTTTTTGAATTTGGAGTCATTCGGCTCATCCATCAAAATTCTATCTGAGATATTCTCGAATTTTTCAATTTATTTCCTCATTTTCAGAAACGCGTTTACCAAGAACAACTCGAAATTTTTGGTGATCTATCAGACTGTGTTGTAAAATATCAAGATTTAATGGATATGAAATATTTAGAGCAAGTCATCAAAGAGACTCTACGATTATATCCGACTGGGCCATTTTTCGGTAGAGAAACAGATCAAGAAATCGAATACGGTAAAAACTACCTACAGATTCGCAATTGAATAGGAAATCTTAAAAATTTATCATTCTAGAGAATTTGAAGATTCCAAAAGGTGTAGCTTTTATATTATTTGCTTACGGTATCCAACGTGATCCGAAATATTTCCAAAATCCCAACGAATTTGATCCAAGCCGTTTCGACAATATCGATGGTAAATTACCTTTCGCTTATATACCATTTAGTGCAGGTCCAAGAAATTGTGTTGGTAAAAAAATTTGAGAGATTCAATTAATTTTTAGAAGAATAAAGAAAATATGATTTCAGGACAAAAATTTGCCATGCTCGAAATGAAGTGTACAATTTCGAAAATTCTAAGAAATTTCGAATTGATGTCAGCTAAACCAGAACACAAATTAGAGCTGGTAGCTGAAATTAATCTCAAATCAGCAACCGGTATTAGAATGGGTATTAAAAAGAGATCTTAATTTACTTTCAAATATCAAATACCTATTAATTATTTATTTTTATTCGATGGGAACAATTAAACTTTTATACTGTTAATTATAATTTTGATGTTGAATTTCGAGAACCTTGTTTTGAACTATTTTACCATTAATCCTCGATCGACGACCTTCAATTTCTGCATTTCATTATTATTGGCTAACTAGTTGTATGTCCTTATTTTGGTTTGTTGTCGATATACCGAATACGCAAAGCATTATAGGAACATTGAAAAGTCTTCTATTGTACTAGTTAGCCAATGAAAATAGATGCTGGAATGAGCCTTATTCCTAAGAGTAGTTTTTTTGATTCGGCACGAGAGGCAGACAAACATCATTTATTCCGCATTAAGTGCCGTGTTATTTTAGTGGTATAACTTAATTATTCAAAATCATCAAACAAATCAAATTAAAAAAAAATTCAATACCCACAATGCCAACAGAACATTTTGCTAATTGTACTTTGAATAATCCAGATATCCTGAGAAAAATGCTTTTTATACCATTCATAGATAAGGTTACATGTCATAAATTGATCCATACATCAAGGAGAATGAATTTGACAGAAAAACAATTACAAAATATATACAAAGGTCAAGATGTTAATACAAAGTTTTTATCGATTCTACGAAATAATTCTGAAAAAACTCCATTGAACGACACTTCTGCAACTGAATTACTGAACTACAATTGGGTATTTCATCAGTTATTATTAAATTTGATTTTATCTTATTTCAATATCTTTAGTGAGTAAATAATATAAACTGCAGATTAATAAAAAATTATGATTGATACACGGTTATAATAAACCATTTCCGAAACCAGATCATACTTCATCACATCAGAAAAAATAAATTTTTATTGCTGTTTAAAAAAAAAAACAAAGAATTGTTATTATTAATTTCAATTTTGATAAAAATAAATTTCTTGCAATTCTCAAACTTTCGTTTGTACACAAATGAAATAGGGGCTGGAGTATTGGACATTTTTCGACCTTCAATTTCGACATCTCTTCTTTATTAGGCAACTAGTACAATAGGAGACCCTTCAATATTCCTATGATGCTTTGCGGAATCGGCCTTTACATATTATATTACTTTATTCGTTCAAAAAATATGTATTAGCAACACAATATACTTAAATGCGATAACGATATTGCTTATGTTGCTTATTAATTAATTCATATTCATTATTTTAACCTTCAAAAGATTTTGTTTATTCATTGATAAGCTCGAATTTTGTTACTTGAGTAAAAAAAAAAAAGAAAATTTAGTTATGGGCAATTTTGGTTCATCCTTGCAACTACTTAAGTGAGGTACTTAGTTCGAATCCTTGAACTTGAAGAAAAAAAGTATCAAAGTCAACTTTTATCGTGATAAACATTTTTCCGGTGTCTATGTACATGAAATCTAATAGTGATAGTTATTGTATTGCTCATGATAATCTCGATAAAAAATAGTACACATTGATAATCTCTCTGCTTAGACATAAGTGTATGTTTTCATAAATTTCATAGATGTTTGGTATAATTGTGCAAAATTGAATAGAAAAAATGAGCTACTGGCTGGAATTTTGTGTTTGTATCGTGACAATTATATTTTTGACGATTTGGTGGTGGAATTATATGAGTGAAAAGGGTAAATTCTATGGAAAAATTACTACCCCACCTGGTCGGCCTTTATTGGGAAACGCCCTAGAACTTCAAAATACAAAAAGTGAGTAATTTCAATAAAATAATCTTTTCCACAACCGAAAATATAATTGCGAAAACATCTCCAGCAATACTGAATGTTCTATACAGCTACAAAGAAAATTATGGAGATATTCTTAAAATCAATATTGGACCTATACGTAAAATGATTCTAGTTGTTGATTATAAATTATTTGAGACAATAATGAGTAGTACAAAAGTTTTGAATAAATCACTAAATTACGAATTTCTCCATTCATGGTTAGGAAGTGGTTTATTAACAAGTGAAGGTTGTTTCCAATAATTGAATATTTATAAACTTACGCATATTGAATTTGTTATTTTTTATTTAGGCACAAAATGGAAGAAACGTCGACGGATCATAACACCAGCTTTTCATTTTAAAATTTTAGAGCAATTTGTTGATATTTTTGAAACTAATAGCGATGTACTGATTGAGAAAATTCAAGCTAATTCGAATGAAAACGTTGATATTTATCCGTTGATTACGTCTTACGCTCTTGATGTCATTTGTGGTGATTTTTTTTCAAATAACCTGAGAACCGTCGATAATTTTTGATTTGAATTGCAGAAACTGCAATGGGTACTTCAATTGATGCACAAAATAATCCTAATTCTAAATATGTAAAGAGCGTTAAAGACATGTGTCGAATTTTGATGGAACGCACTACTTCTCCAATTCAAATGAATAATTTTTTGTATAAATTTACAGAAAACTATTCAACTGAGAAAGAAGCATTATCAATTTTGCATAAATTCACTTTGGATGTAATAAAACAACGTAAACTAGAGAAACTTTCGAAAAATAAAATTGACACTGATGATAATGAAAATTCGATCGGAATTAAGAGAAAATTAGCATTTCTCGATTTATTATTGGACGCAAAAATTGATGGTCAATTGTTATCTGACGAGGAAATTCGTGAAGAAGTTGATACGTTCATGTTTGAAGGGCACGATACGACCACTTCAGCTATAAGTTTCACTTTATATTGTCTCGCCAACCATCCAGAAATTCAAGTAATTTCAATCAAAATTATTCTCATGAAAATATTGAGATCGATTTCGATTTTGGAGTCATTCGACTCATCCATCAAAATTCTATCTGAGACATTCTCGAATTTTTCAATTTATCTCCTCATTTTCAGAAACGCGTCTATCAAGAACAAATCGAAATTTTTGGTAATTCATCAAATTGTGTTGTGAAATATCAAGATTTAATGGATATGAAATATTTAGAGCAAGTCATCAAAGAAACCCTACGATTATATCCATCCGTACCACTTTTCGGTAGACAAACAGATCAAGAAATCGAATTTGGTAAAAGTACCCACAGATTCGCAATTGCATAGGAAATCTTCAAAATTTAATATTTCAGAGAATTTGAAGATTCCAAAAGGTGTAACTTTTATATTATTCGCTTACGGTATCCAACGTGATTCGAAATATTTCCAAGATCCCAACGAATTTGATCCAAGCCGATTTGATAATATCGATGGTAAATTACCTTTTGCCTATATACCATTCAGTGCAGGTCCAAGAAATTGTATTGGTAAAAAAATTCGAGCGATTCTATTAATTTATAGAAGAATAAAGAAAATTTGATTGCAGGACAAAAATTTGCCATGCTCGAAATGAAGAGTACAATTTCGAAAATTCTAAGAAATTTCGAATTGATACCAGCTAAACCAGAACACAAATTAGAGCTGGTAGCTGAAACAATTCTCAAATCCGCAACTGGTATCAGAATGGGTATTAAGAAGAGATAATTCATTTTAATTTGAAGGGAACGAATATATTTTTTTTCAATTTGAAGTTTGATCTCGAAATTCGAGAAACTCATTTCAGAGTATCGGACATTTATCCTCGCTCGACGACCTTCAATCTCTGCATTACATTATTGAAGGCTAACTAGTTTTTTTGTCATTATTTTCGTTTGCTGTTGCTGTACGCACGTGGAATCCAAAGTCCAAGCGAATGGTCATAAAATTACAGTATAATCAAAAAGTATTCACACCTTATCATTTGGCATCAAGTTTTTCAACAAAATTTTAGGGAAATATTTGAATTAAAGTTGTGAAAAAAATATACATTTCTATTAATTCCCCCAAAGAAGCTTATAGAATGATAAAAATGCTTGTAAATCTCATGATGAACCATATAAGTATGTGGAAGATCAAAAAAAAATCAATATTTTGCCGCGATGCAAAATTTTGATAAAAAATATGAAAATTCTTAAGAAAAAGTACACGAATTAGACCACAAAAATTATGTAGAAAAGTTGACTGAATAATTCAGTAAATGTTTACAATCAGTTCTTTTCAAATTTCGCGCCCTCAAAAATCATTTTATATAGTCCCGCTAATTTTCGGCCAAATCCACCTTCTTAATCGATTATGAATATTTATGAGACTACAACAAATATAATCATTCCCTTGATTAATTATTTAAATTAGGCAAAATTTGAATATTAAAATTTCAAGTCTCTCAAAAAAGGGGAATTTAATTCCTAATGTTGGTACTAGCCTGTGACTAGAGTCACACACACATACGCACGCTTCAGCGTCAACATACACAAAAACAAAAGAATAAGCAAAAAATCAAGGCTTCGAGATTTCTACTAAAAACCTATTCAAACGTATTATTTTTGCTTAGAATGCGATAAATTTGCGGAATAATCGGTAAAAATAGTTGATTAACTCACTAACCTGATCTTTTGATTTATTCTCCAATGGCAAAATTTTTTGCGAACAATTGAAGCCGTTCACTGGTTATGTCTTCCATTATCACTAACACTACCGACACTATCAGTACTATTTGATTGTAATTCTCACTAAAATTTATTGAAATCGAGCACTATTCATGTCTTAAATTGTCACTACCGATACTATCAGTTCTATCGGGTAATAATTTTTACTGAAAATCTACTGAAAATCACTGAAAATTACTGAAATCGACGACAATTAGGTGAGAAAAATTTTCGCTGCCGATAAACGCGTCACCGTATGGTACTTGTTCTGTACTTGCCTACAGATGGCGCAACAAACAAAAACTAAAGGTAGTACCACAATGGCCTTATCGAACAAATATTCAAAATTCTTTCAAAATAGTAGAATTTGACCTAATAATTGGTCGAGAGTTCAGAAATTTCGATTGAAAATAATAAAATTCAGCCTTTACCAGAATTAATTGAAATCGTCACAAATTTGTGTGTGAGTGAAGAAATCGCGAAAATTCGAAAAAACGCGAAAAATCGACAATCAGCGAAACAATTATTTTTATTTTATGAAATTTCGTCGTTTTTGAGGATGGAACAACTGGATCGAAATATTCAAACTCGAGCGACCGATTATTTGTTTTTCCACCAGAATTTTCTTACATTCAGTTGAATTTTCAATTCTCTCTTTTGTTTTCTATTCAAGTAAATGACAGTTCCTGTTGAAACATTCAACAATTCATAATTATTTCATAAGAGATTTCGAATGAAACAAAGTCGGATGTGAAATTGTTATAATATTAAAAACAGTACAGAAATATTAACAATAAGAGATATTTTTATGTTTCAATTATTAATTATTTTTTTTTCCGCTAAAGTTAGTATCGCGTCAAGTATGCATATACACTTCAATTCATAAGTGCAAACATGGTTTTTCATCTTAACGATGCAATGAATATTTGATTAATGTGTTTCCTTTGACGTCAACGTTCAACTTTAGATTAGTTTTGTTGAATTTCCAACATAAGGAAGAATCTTATTTTTCCGTATTTCGATACTGTAAAGTCAATTTCCAGACTTAAATGAAATAGGGGAAGCCATAAAAAAACAACAACGTATTCGATAATCTCAACGGAACATTTTCAATGTTCGATTATAAAGCAAGTACTTGTGAAAGAGTCGACAAATTGACGCCCTTTTTGATAATACACAAACCGATCTAAATCGATAATAAACCATCTATTATCTCTCAATAATTGATCGAATTTATACAGAAAATCAGATTGTTGATCTCTATAAATAGCGAAATCCTAATTTTAGTATTAACCAACCGACAATCTCGTATTGTAACGGAACCGGAACCGATCAGTTGGGTTAGTATGATTTACATCGTTTGATAGTAAAAGACATTAGTCATGTGTATTGGCCACGTGACGTGATGGCGCGTGACCAGCATTGAATCAAAATCATCCCTTATAAACAGCAAAAGTACGACAGAGATAGAATGATGCCAGTTCTAGTGGTTGAACAATTCTGTTAGATATAGATATAGATATGTTACTAGATTTACATATGTCAGTTCGCGATGTTGGGTGCAAATTTCACCAATTTCTAAATCTCAATACCAACGACATCAGTTCAGATAAAATAGGAAATTTTATGAAAAATAATAAATAATACGAACTGACGTCGAATCGAAAGACGCATTTTAACGAGACATCGATTTCGCGACAAAACTTGTCTAAGTTGACCACTATAATTATTGGAAATCGAACTTCAACTGTTTCTAGTTCATTCAGCTGTTCTACTCGACTTTTTCAAGCGAATTATAGTAAACGTCCATATTATAACGAAACGGGCGTATTTCGTCCGAGAGCCGGCCCTGTCGCAATTCAGCAATCCGATTCATTACAATATGGTTAGTGTTTGTTCAGAATGAACGTAAACATACGCCTCACGTACAATTAACGTAACTCTTTAAGTTGGGCATAATGAACGTAAACTCCTTACGTTTATGTAAATCTCACAGACGTCTTACGGTCAAACGTAAAAAGTTGATAAGATTTCAACTTTTACGTATTTCTTACGAATATCTAGCAATTCCCATAATGAAACGTCAAATCTCAAATTATATTACAAAGACGGCGTCTGCGCAGTTACTTTGTTCTTATGTTCATTGTGAACACCCGAACTGTTTTCGTAAATGTTACGTTTAGATATGATTTGACGTTCAAATTATGTTTACGTGAGGCTTATGACGTAAATATAAGCCTAACGTAACTCTTTAAGTTGGGCAAATGGCATTTTGTGGTGCTGTTCATAATGAACGTAAACTCTTTACGGTCATGTAAATCTCACAGACGTCTTACGGTCAAACGTAAAAATTTGATAAGATTTTAACTTTTACGTATTTCTTACGAATATCTAGCAATTCCCATAATGAAACGTCAAATGTCAAATTATATTACAAAGACGGCATCTGCGCAGTTATTTTGTTCTTATGTTCATTGTGAACACCCGAACTGCTTTCGTAAATGTTACGTTTAGATATGATTTTACGTTCAAATTATGTTTACGTGAGGCTTATGTTTACGTTCATTCTGAACAAACACTTACGTGAAAGAAGTTTAACAATTGTTTTTGTAATTCGAGGTCTCTTGAATTGTTGAGATATTTTTCACAACAATCGGACAAGATTAAATTTCAATTATCAGGTGAAATTACGTAGAATTCCCAAAGTATTATAATCAGTAATATTAAATGCGGTAACCGGAAGTCGTCCAACTCGTTGATGTATAAACCCGATAATATGGCGGAACTGTGCTGGGTGTTAATACAGTTTAGTCCCATATTTAGCCTAAAGGGTTATAATATAGTTCCGTTATCATTTAGATCAAAATTATGTTCTCGAAAAATTTTTTTAGCCAACTAATCTAATTTCAATTAATATATTGAAAATTTTTCAGCCGTAAAGACAGTCGTTTCCGTTTCGGTTGACGTTAATCCACTTGATTATAAATGCTATTTTAAGTAGGGACTGTTTAAGTCGATGAGAAAACAAAACATAACACCAAAACAAAACGAATTCGGGATTATTGATGAAGAACACTTCAAGTCGTTGCCAGACCTCTTCTTTACAAACATATAACAGACAATAGCTTTGTCTTTAATGATTTGACACCCTCAAACAGTCACCCCTTTAATCCGAATCTATATGTTGTAATTTGTCTTAACTGCCACAATAACATCTCTTTAATTTTGTATTTTTATTCGATATTATTTAAGCCGCTTTTGTTCTAATATTGATGATCTATTTTAATATTTGATAATTATAGGAATTGAGACATTGAGACAGTGGCGGCGATGACTCGACGACAAGCAACGCAAACTCAATTAATAACAATTGATTGACAGTCGTTAGAGAAATTTGAATAATTTTTTTCCGAACTCAACTCTTCTATTTCCACCATCACAGCTTAAACTAGAACTTTCTAGATTAGAGTTGGGCGTTTTTAATTTATTGTTCAATACACAACAATACAATACACTCAAGCGAAAGACTATTTCGCTAGCCTTTGCTCATTGCCGTTGCTAAGCAACATGTATTCTCGTATAAAGTCAATTGTAATATTGAAAATGATGGCTAGCGAAAAAGTATCGTGTCCCTTAGCAACGGTTTTATTTTGAATTCCGTCAAGGTCATTCGGATTTACTAGTCTGGCTATGAAAGTTTCACTTGAATAAGCGCTAAGAACTGGCGGCAATGCGGTAATGAGACCTTTATTACCGATTAATTTGGAACGTACAGTTCAATAATTCGAAAGATTATATGAGCTGATGGTTTGAATGTGTTCACTTTATTATTATATTAGATTGATTTAGTAATTGATTGAGTTCATTCGGAGCAATAAATGTGTGTGTGTGTGTGTGGAAGAGTTCCGATTCTGTTTGATGTCGTTGAATCCGTCAGATTTACTTAATA
>JAZBGZ010001729.1:690-13782 GCA_037414795.1 Stenodera caucasica
AGAAGTTGAAGCCTTGTTCGCTAAACGTGGAGTCACTGTTGAATATGAAGTAAGTTCCTCCAACATTCCGCTATAAGTTCCACAAATTAATATCGCAAATTTTGTTAATTTCAGGACTTATGGAAATCCAAGAGCCGTCTAGTCCAAGGACCAGTTGGAGATTTATTGAAAATCGACAGTCAACTTTAAATCATTTGATTTGAAATATTCGATTTTATTATGCATCGAGTGTAGTTAATAAAATTATTTGAGCAAGAAACGTTCTCATTTGTGAATTATACTCCCTATTATAACCAAATCTAATAATCGATATTTATCTTCAATAATCTAAATAATCAATGAATTTAACTGATTTTCAGCGAACAGGAAATTTTCAGCATCTTTATTCTTTGATCACACGCTTCTAGATTATCATTAGGAATTCTTCACAGTCAATTTCTCACCCTCATCCCCATTATCACCACGTCAATTCGCGTAATATGTGGATAATCCCATAATTTTTTGTATTTACGGTTCATTACTTATTTATTCAGATTAATTTCGAATTTCTGTAAAACGACAGGTTAATGATCCAAATTTAAGTCAAAAGCATTTTATTAGTTAACACACATATTTAAACTACCTGTACAAATTAAGTTTATTTATCATATTACTTACATTACTTCATATATAACAATGTGAATTTTACACTGGACCGATTATTAGCTACTTTATTGCAAATTATTAGTATAAAACATAAAAATAACAATAGTATTCATAAGAAGACATATTGAAATGATAATCATCATCATTACCACGAAATATGATTGTTCAAGTGATTCTATTGTTATCTACGAACTAAATGATATGAATTCTTCATTATCCTCAAATTTGGCGAAGGTCCTTCTTTTAAAAATTTAGAATCGTTAGAACCTCCACCAAAATTGCTACAATATCGCCTCTTAAACAAATCGAGAATTATCATTTTGTTGTTGTGAAAATCAAACAAAACTCACAGACAATTATAAATTCAAATAAATAAAGCTCAATTTCAATTGTTGACTATCTACAATCCTAACACAAAAATCCTTAAAGATCCGCTTACCATGGTCATAGCGGATTTTTACACACAAATAGTACATTTTTGTCCAATATTTCTATTGATTGTTGGCTGGTGTTAATTAGAAAAGATGGAAAATTGCTCGATTTTAGGCCTTTTTCCACTAAAAATCAGGCATAATTTCAACCATTCAAATAATCGTAAGTTCAGCCTTTTTTTGAAAATTTCTTAGATAAATTATAAACCGCACATCAAAACTACACAATAATAGTCCAAATGATGTTGGGGAGAATTACAATTTAGGCTTTCTTTTGTTACAAATTCCTCTATAATTTTATTGACTTTGATTTTATTAAATTAATGATAATCATAGATAATTTCTTATTACAATTCACATTCGCCTACATTATGGCCAATTGTTGAATGATTGATTAATTTTAGACGATAATCGGTATTTAAAACTAGATCAGCAACACATCCTCTAACACCATTTTTATATCGTGTTAACGATTGGAGGATGTTATCAGGCATTCCACCCACGTAAAGTCCTTCTTTGTCTTTTTGTAAAACTTGTTGTTTTTGCTGTTTATTTATTGATGTTATAATGGATCTGGCCAAAGAGGGTATTTCAACAGATTGACGAGTTATCGCCGGACCGTTGTCAACAACCAAGACACCAGACGAACCATCTCTGCACAAAAATCGAAATTTCACCAATTAAAACCTTGTTATCAAACAATAAATATCAAAATAAAATTCCATTAATGACTCAAACTTCCCATCTTATCAAATTGGAATTTTTATTTCCGCAATTTCTATGAACTTTGTCTTTATAATTACGCAAAAGGCAAATTTTTCCAATCCAACGATAACCTTTAACGTAATTGATTTTTTTCTCTTTATAAATAATTCGGCAATCCTTTTGACACATCGTTGCTTTTATTTTTGTGGTTAAAATGCCAGATTTATTTTTTTCTAAATTAAAGAAATGAATTATATTTTTTTACCTGACAGCTTTGACGCGATGCCAGAGATTATCGTGAACGGTGGTTGAATTATGGACAACAATCACTTCTTCACCGTGTATAGCGAATCTCAATACTAACGCCCCTTGTTCTAGGCCCAAAGATACGAAACTATCATAGCCAGTATTCAACCATAATAACAATCCGGTCTCTGATGATATTTTAAAACGTACATTAATATCCAATGGGTCCGTACTTGAAGCTTCTAAAGTTGCTGGTTCTGTATAATGTAAATAACTGTTAACACCATGGAATGATGGAGGTCCACGTGAACACAACTGGTCTCGATATCCCGGTTTACACCTAAAGCGAAATATATTAATAATAACAGAAATTTGCAAATTTTGGTTCTATCCAGTAATTTACCGACAACTGAAGTAGTCTAATTCTGGGACACATTCACCATCTTCACCGCATGGTCGGGCCACACATGGATGTGGACAATTATCGACATTAGCACCACCTAATGCTTCAGCCAATATTGGTACAGTCCGTCCATTGATTTTTACCATTTGTATACAACCAATGAATGCGTTTTTTGTACGTACTTGAGGCGATATAATATTAAAATTTGATATACCACCTAAATATAGGTTCATTGGTAATGATAATTGTGTGAAGGCGCCTGGTGATAAGACCTCTGTTGGTAGTTGATTGTCAACTGATAAAATAGCCAGTCTTCCAGTTCGCGATATTCTCACCTTGAATATAGAAATGATTGATTAGAGATTGAGTAGACAATACAGTTGTCTATTTATTGATCGTTTATTACTCCAATGGGGGAGAGTGATTCGTGTGCAAGGATAACACTTCATTTAGTAATTGATCAAAACTGAAACTATCTAATCACGAATAAAACACAGCACGCTTCGATGAATAATTGATATTCACCAGATTCACCCCAAAAATCTTATCACAACCAATCTATGATTATATCGAATATTTGGGAATATCCATCTAGATCTCCAGAGTGATCAAGAAATACTGTTTAAGTTGGCAATCCTACTTGGAGGTTTTTTGTGTTTAATGGTTTGCAACACTACACCGGAAATCTCTGTATGACAGATAATTCAATTTGAATCAACACTCAAGTGTCAGTTAAACGTCAAAGCAGTTCTACCATTTTGAAATGAAATTCAGAATTGCCAACTTAAACAGTATTTCTTGATCACTCTGTATCTCAATAAAAGTAGATAAATTGAAGGATAGGTATGATTATCTTTAGTTTTCTTGTTGATTTATTCGCAGATCATGCTCACCTGATGCCATTCACCCATACTGATCCTATGTTGACTGATAGCGATACCGACACCTGTGCCTAAATCATAAGCAAATTCCATATAGCCATCGTTCAGATATAAAGCCATAAAATCACCATAACCATCATTACGATGACCATTATACAAAATTAAACCATTTATCGATGTCGGTTTTAATGTAATTTCCAAATCTAACCATGTTAATGCATCATCATTTAAGCCTTTATAACGTAAATGACTTGAACCATTGAATGATGGTACTTGAAGATCAACACGTATCTCGCATAAATCACCGGTGAAGCCCAATGGACATAAACATACAGCTGAATCTTCATTTGTTAAACATTTACCGCCATGTTGACATGGTATACGGCTGCATCGATCCGCTGTACATTCCTCTAGAAAACAACAATAACGGAATAGAATCGGTAAATAAGAAATAGAACAGATAGAAACTTTACGTAAAGAAAGTAATAAAGTAAAATTGAATGGAGTGGAATGAAAGTTTACGATTTATAAGTGCCAGCGTCTGTACCGGAAGCATTATTCACGATTACGTCTATTTGTTTTTGTTTTTTGAAACTTTCACTATTTGAATGCACGAATTAGTCGAATTCGAGTTGTTGAAATTTGGTGGATGCGCCGGAAGTGATTTAGTTGCAGTAAACGAATAAATCGAATTATTATTTACAGTAACTTTGATTTTTTTTTGCAGATAGAATATTTCATTGCAATCTTTGCTTTGGCCATTAATCTTGACATTTTTCCCACATTTTCTACAACTGGATTTATGGGGGTGCTTCGGCCGGATATTGTTATTTTATTACAGTGTTTTCGGGCTTTCTCAAGCTTTATTTACCTATTTTCGGCTGAAAATTACAATATTCATAATCTTTATTCATCGATTGAATTATAATTATTGTCTATTATCTATTAATAAATAGAGTTGAGATCAATAATGTATAAATAGAGCTCAATTTGATAGGCGATGCGATTTGGTGGATGCGCCGGGCGAGATTGGCTTAAAATCGCGAAATTATCTATGAAACGAGTGGAGTTTAAGGGTTGAAACTGCGAAATTATTAAACAGTCGACTCAAATACAACTAATGGAATTGTTAAATATTCAATAGTGTGATTTTCAGTCTTCAGTTGTGTAGTTTTTCTCAATTTTAATCATATTTATAATCGTTGTATTTAATCCGTGAAAATCAACAAACTATTTGTAGTTCTGTATGTAATATTTCCACATTTAACAACGAAATTATAATCTACATTTCTGTCTATTTTATAATTTCAATCTCTAAATGAATATTCATTGTTCTAGTGAACTTTTAATTGAAATTGCAAATTCGCATTTCAATTAGTGCATTGTAACAAATTTTAAAACTTTCATCAGATATACGATATTTTATTTATTTTTTACTATAAATACAGTACGATTATTTTTTTTGGGAGAAAGAAAAACTCCAATTCTCTTCATTTAATATTCTAGTAATGTAATAATTCGGAAGTTTTTTTTTTATCCGTATAAATTTACATAATGATGCGCCGATATTATGGAAATCTCCCACATACGTCGCATAGAAAAAAAACATCTTCCATAACTATTAATGCGGCAACCTTTCCCATTTTTAACCTAATCCAGAGAATTTTTTGTTTCATCATTCGCAATTCTCTCGAGAAAAGTTCCAATTAACTTATAAAATATTTAGAGTTGAGTATTAATTTCGTTGTGGAATAGAATTAATAGACTGCCAAAGTTGTAAATGGGTTAATTTTCATCTTCATCCGTGATAGAGATAAAGCTTGAAAATTTCATGAAATGTCAGTCTATTAGCTCTATAAATTCAGCCGTTCAGAACGCATATCCATTGGAAATCTTCCTATTTTTTGCTTCAGATCCAATTCCAAATCGATTCCCTCGAGTATCATCTGAAAGCTTCTTTGCCCGTTTATGATTCAGTTGGAAGCTTTACCTAGGACGCGGAAGTGCTCAACTGTCAACTCCAACAAAGTTTCCAACGATTTATACATTCACGTTTTTCCAAGGTACGAAATTATACCATGAACGAAGTCCGTAATTTTCAATTCATCACATTTTTGGCGAACAATAATAAAGAAAATTTGAACTCCCTACCGATTCCAAATCCCTTTGAAGCTTCCCCGTTCGGCTCCAATGCAAATTTATAAACATGATCGTTGACTTCTAAATGACGTATACATCCTTTTAGGCCGTTGGTAACGGGCAATTTTTCCGAAATACCGGTCGTATTGCCGGTACCGCCGATAAATAACGGCTCACGGAACGTTATCCGTGAAAATAAGCCCTTCGATCTGCCTTGAACGTGTTTACCATCGTTCAATTGTAGCCAAGCATCCCAACGATGACGGTACAACGTTACATGGTTCCATTGGTTCAGCAGGACGGTTTCTTCGGAACGGACGACACCGACGCCGGAACCACAGTCGAATCTGCAACAAAATTGAGAAGAGTTCAAAGGGAATAGAAATTGCAATATTTCATCAACATCGTCTACAAAGCTTGTCTGATTGTTTGTAGAAGAAATATTTGTAATTTTTAAATGAACAACAGTAGAAATTTTTTCAATAGAGCACGATTCTATCTAAAATTTGAATAATCAACAATTCTATTTGTTGGATAGAAACTTGTGTGAAAGACTTCTCATTAATAATCCGCTGAGAAAGACGTATATTTTAATGTCAACGTTAATTGGTGAACAGTTTGCGGAAAACGAACATTCACCAATAATTAAATACTTAATTCACTGTAAAATTTGACACGGTGAAAAATCTACGTTATTTCATCAATTTTTCCCATAACTCCCCCCATTTTCCCGTCATTTCCATCACAACAAACATCTCGACTAAATATAATTTTCGTTATATAAAAAAAACAACTCGATTCAAAACGAAATTTCAACGTACAACAATTTAATGAAGGAATTGTTATTGTCGTCTTGAATTTGGACTTTTATTCGACTAACTGCGTTATATTCAACAATAAATTGATTTTATGGAGCTTCACATTTCTACAGAACAAAACAGAAATACCAGAAATTGTATCCTCTCAAGTTGTAAAATTATTTTTTTCTGGTGTAATTTAATTTGAATTCAGATTTACTAAAAGTCGGCATCTTTATCTCCGAAATTGTAGACTTTCGAGGATGATAAATGGCTCGTCAAGTAAGTGCGACGAGATAAGGATGTGGCTTTAGAATACGGCCGAATTTATGTTCGTTTTTGTTTTTCATTGGAAAATCCGGCCGTTGAACTCAATGTTGTTTTTTTTGATTAATGTAAATCGGAAAATCTCCGGTAACTAGTCCATTTTTGATATACAGCTTTTATGTGAGTTGTGTCACGAATAATAGCATGTGACATATTAAAATTTGACATTGACAAATTGTAACTTACCCACTATATTCAACCGAACTATATTAAAACAATGCGAAAAATTAATTTAATAGAAATAATCGGATTTTGTTCGAATATCGAGTATTGGATGATTTAATTCGAGTTCATCGTTGCTGACACCTTAGCAAACTCCATCTGTATGTTTGATTTTAATTTCGAGAAATTTCACGAATCAGAAGAGTTTGATAATTAAACGAACATTTAATTCAGCAACGTTCCAGTTTAACAAATGAAAAAGGCTTTTTATGATCACAATAACTGCTTTTTCTTGTTGAGTTTTTGTCGAAATCATCCAACTAAGTCAACAGTGGAGTAATTTTGAAATTATGCGAACTTTGTGATTCAAATAGTGCTGATGTTTATGTTCTAAAAGCCAAAGCGACTTTCACATAACAAATTTATACCTGAGACACTCTGATTAAAAACTTCTAAATAATTCTCTAATAGAATAAGAGAATTGTCGGCGAATTTCCATTTATTAAAATAACGCCGAAAATTGTTGTTTATATTTTCGATTTTGTATTGTTGTAAAGATGAAAAGCGTCATTACATTAAGCTTTAAGATGCCGAAAGTACAAGGCTTGTTGATTTATTTGGAGCTTTTTCCAAAGCCCACTGGGGTGCTGTTCAACCCGCAATGTACACTTGATGTAATACGTTCGAAAAACTCTCGAGACCTATTCTTGTTTCGTTGATTTAACGATAACGAAATTGCTATTTGCAACGACACAAATATATAATTAAACAACAATGCGTTTTTTCTTTGTTCCCCCATTTTCATTTAATTAAACCGTTATTTGTGCGTTCTGCACGAAAGAAACCGATTCACTTCAAAGTCATAAATTTTCTTATTTTAAATTGTTGAGAGAAATCGAATCAAATACCAACACGAATAAACGTTAAACTCAGTCATTTAAACTCTACCTTACGTCTTCGGTGAGCCCCTTATATCACCTGGCAGGTAGATTCGATCAATATTATCGTCTGGTTTTAGATAGTGCCTTATTCCAATTTTGCGCCACTACATCAGATATTCCACATCCAAATCTAGGTGTTTAATAAAACATAAATTTGATATTAAACGATATAACTCGATTGGACCCATCGATGATTGAATTAAAATTTGAACCCTGTTGATTTTGGTCCGAAATCCAATAAAAACAAAAGCTATTTCAACATGACATCAACGATCGAAATCGGAAAATTCCGAAGTGTAAAACATTCGCTATTCAATCTGAATAGTAAAAGATGAGGAAAGATGGAATTTAGATTTAAATCAGAGTTGAAGCGAGTCATTTATTTCCCACGTGTATTTCGTTTATTTTTTTTTGTGATCTCATCACATAAAATCATTATTGCTTTAATATTGGAAAAATATCAAACGCACGATAGAGAGATTCGATGATAACGAGAAACCTCCCCATATCGAGAAAATTACAGTAAATTGTTCATGAATTTTATCAAGCTCTAGGCTTATTAAAAAATACCCGTTTTTTTGCTACAAAATAATTAAAAAGCTCAAGTTTCCCGTATCAGTAATAATTAATCAAAATGTGTTCGTGTTTGTTAGCAGCTCAACACAACATTAAAGACACAACTGTAATTTTTCGGCCCTTAATCACCTAATTTATCCTTCAAATTATCATTATTAGTCGACCCTCAACTCACTAGAGAGATAATGGGGATGGAGATCCAAAAAAACAAAAACGACTCCCATACATAGCAAACAAATCCTCAATTATTCTACGATTTTTTGTTAGTCTCTAAAAAACTGTTGCAATATAGTTGGACTTCATCTATATTCTTATTTAACGTTAATGAAACTAAATGATGATTTAGAGCTGCAGTCTTGAAAGTTGCGCTCTTGTGGGAATTCTTCGAATCGAACAAACAGATAAATAATATATATATAATCACAGAAATGGGATATTTGGGGTCTTATCCCACTTTCACTCGAATAGTTCTGATAAGACATGTTGGTCTTCAAGTCGACATTCTAATTAAGCGAGATGTATCGTTTTGTAGTTGTCAGGTAAATATTTGGCGTGTTTAGTTGGATAACAATCGAATCATCTATGATTGTCACTATTCTATTGTTTATTGATTTGTTATTTTGCTAGACATCGAAAAAAACGCTATAAAAAAATGATATACTGGGAGAATAAGAACGAGAATTGTCGAGTGTAAAATTGGTGGATGCGCCGGGATGTTTGTTTGTCTTTTAGGTAGTCTTTATTCGATAAAATTATTAATAGAGTAGGATTTCGGGTATAAAAAATTCATCGTTTTATACTCTGATATTTTTCCATTAGAGTCAACAAAGATGTTATCTTGATTTCGTCGAGATTTCAACGATTTGATTGATATTTCTTTTTATTACAAATTGTGAACTAGAAACGTCAATTATTTTGGACAAATGGAAATAACAAACTGTTGTTGATTATTATTCTATTTCAATATTTTCAGAGATTCACTCAACTAGTTATTTGTGAATGATGATGTTGATGATAAGCTAGATTAATCGGTTGATTAATTACACGACTTCGTACACACAACTTTCAAATAGGATCACAATTCGAGTTTCATCACCTATAAATTCGAAATGAAAGATATTTTGAATATCACTCATTCACAAATATCAATGATCAAAGTTGAGATTGATTTCCCCACAAGAAACCTGTAAGTAATTTGATTCGTTGTAGAAGATATTCTCCGAAAAAAAAAAAACTTTTAAAAACGAGTTTTTCTCGAATCTAAGATCGGGATCAATTTGCAAAATATAAGTGTCTTATCTCCTCTAATTAGTGATAATAAACGTTGAGGTTTTTTCAATGAAAAAAACGGATCTACAACGTCCTTATTGCGGTCTATTTTTATGAACTCAGTTCGACAAGCGGTAATTCGTCTGGATCTCCAGGCTCGTCGAGACTCATCCTCTTGTGAGCTTTTAAATGCTTTAAATATGAGCTTAGAGCTTTATTTTTCATTTCAAGTAATATCACCTCAGAGGCTTTTCAACTAAAACCAATTTATTCCATAATAAATGTGATTACAGTCGATTTTATTATTTAATGCTATAATTAGAGTGTTGTCGACGACGAGAGTTTTATCTCTCGCAAATTTCTGATATTTATAGAGACTATATTGGCCCCTTTAGTAAATAAACATTCTGGTCATCATCATGTGATGTTGTTTTGTTTGTATGTCCAACAGTATCAATATTGCGTCATTATTTTTTTTATAAATGGGGTAGAAATTTCCGGTGTTGTTCAGGGAACAACAAGGAAAGTAAATAGAGTTGGGAGCATATTGCGCCAACATGGAAACTACCAATAATTATAATGGACTGAAGACAATAGTCTCTATTCTATAATTAAACTAATCTATATTTTGTATCTAGTCTACGATAATTATGTTTCTTGATAATTGGAATATCCAAAAAGAGTCTCTTTGAAAACATTCTAATTACTCGAAAATTTAAGTGTTTTACGACTAGTGATAATTACACTTTGTGAATCTCTTAGATCTTAATTGAGCTTCAAAACTATTACACCAAGTATAATTTCCATTATTCTCCGAAATGATTTTTAAATCATTTGTCCAGAATTAGTCTCCATATATTCACTTCCACTTTCAACTAGTTTCACATTTATCGTGCTTAAATCCGGTATAGAATCAAATAGATAGAATCAGATAGGTCCTTTTGAATTATTTGAATGGATGGAGAGCTTTTACTACTCTACAAAGTTTCATCATGTAAATTTGATAAGAGCGCGATAAGGACCCATTCTTGGATGGTTAGTTGCTTGGCTAATAATCGATATGTGGAAGGATGGAGTTATCTTTTTGATTAAAAAAAAAAAGAGAAATTCCTATCTCATTATTTTTTGCCAAAAAAATTGAGAGATCTATTTGTTGCTCTTTGTGTTGTTATTATTGTTGTATTAATCCCTTTGTGATCCCACCCCATATTGTGAGCCCTTAAGAATTTTTCTCCTATTCATAGTTGATTTATGACAACCTAACGCAATTCACTAATGCAACTCACCTGAATTCGATGAAGCCTTGATGTAGTAGAAGGGCCATAAAATCACCAGCCATATCGTCTCGTTCACCAG
The DNA here is from genome assembly GCA_037414795.1 of Stenodera caucasica. Classification (NCBI taxonomy): domain Eukaryota; kingdom Metazoa; phylum Arthropoda; class Insecta; order Coleoptera; family Meloidae; genus Stenodera; species Stenodera caucasica. The sequence goes on from JAZBGZ010001729.1 coordinate 11,569, forward strand.
TCAAAAAAAATATACCATCATAGGCTTCCGGTCGCAATTCGAGACTGATTTGGACATGTTTGTAGGCGCCTCGAAGGGCCGGAAATGCCAGCCAACTAGAGCCGGTGAATCTGGGCGAACGAATCTCCATATCTGCAACAATAATTCCGTTATTGATCAATTTTTGAAGAGCAAGAATTGGTCGTAGAAGTTTTATTGGATTTCTGTTTTCAATCGAATTGTCGATGGAGCGCACATTTAGATACGTGGAAATAAAACGAATTACTGATTTCCCATTCGAGCAATACTTTAATTTCAGTTTATTATAAAGTAAACATCACAATTGAGCCTCCACCAAAAAATCTACCTGTAGAGCCAAAAGTGCGACTCATGACTTTGGTGAAGATGAGAATTTTTTGCACTGATCACCGATTTTGATCCAGCCTAATTTAGAAGCTTTCCAATGCCTAATTTCCTAGATTTCAATCTGTATTTTCTATTTCTGTTTCTTATTTCAAGTGTGTTTTCCATCATTCAACACTCCTTATCGCCGGTCCTAAATGGAATAGCTATGGAAATTGGTTGAATTTTCGCCATCATTTTCTGATTGTGCTACTTCGCAGAACGGCTTAAATACACTTAAAGATGTATATTTGGTCGTCGGCCAGACCATTTGGGAATACTCCATCGTAAAATTACGTTAATTATGAATTATTTAGAGCATCGTTCGAATTTCGAGTTTTCGGAAAGAATAAAGTCAGCTGATTGAAATTGTGGATGACAGATAGTATTAATGAAGTCCGGTAATGAGGATATATTTATTATATTTTTGAAAATTTAAAATATTTAAACTGTAAATTTCGATACCAAAAAATAATATTTTGAACCTGTTTTGTCCAAATCAATCTTGTAAGAATGACGTTTTGTTAAGATAGACACAATGGACATTTACGTATCATTATTTAAAGGCGAAATGTCAAAATATGTGAAGAGGGTTTGCAGATAATCCGGAGGGAATTGATGGAGATATAAAATAACACAAGCATTGAATAACAGAAATTTTTCACGCCTCACAACTACAATTGAGTCCCGGTTGTTTCTCCATACATATTTGCTTTTGTATAATTGTTTCAATTTAACGGACTAATCGAGAAGATGCGTTGAATATCGAAAATCTTCTACCGATAACTGAACCAAGTTCGGGATAGGCCATCTAGTGGACATACTGTATATCGAGAAACAAGCTAGAAACAACGTGATCTTTATAGAATTTTTTTATTTCTATAATGATCGAATTGAATTCTCAACAAATAATTCACCCTGTATAATTGTATTGATCGAGGGCAAAAGCTGGCAATTATTCAAAAATAGAAGCTTTTTCTAGAGCTGTTTCCCCGATAATTACGGAAAACTTTGGGAAATTCCGTGATAATCTACCATTTCTGTTGTAGTAAAATTATAGTGATTATAAACTTTATAACAAAAAAAAAAATTATTATAACTGTCTCTTGGGGTGCAATTATTTGAACATTGAAATAATGGAAACGTTTCGATGGCTCATTCTTCATGAATTTCAAATTTGTTTTGAATCGAGAAATTGTTGGATTAACATTAATTTATAATATTGATTTTGCAATTAAGGCGTGCCGACCCCAAAATTATCGATAATGATACTGAAATACCCCTAAATATAGAATTATCTTTTACGTAGAAAATATTGGAATATTGATGAATATAATTATCTTCTTTCCAACAAATAATGATATTGATCGAAAGATAGACGATTTTCCTGAGAAATAACAAAATAATAATAGAGAGACGTGACAATATTTCGAATTTGGAAGAAAATGAAACGAAAATTGTACGAAAATTTACAATTCAAATTCCAAATTGATTATGTTATCCCGTTAATTTTTCAACACAATTACATGTGATGAAGAAAGAACGAGATGTCGTGGAAAATAATAAATTTGGGCGAATTTAGAATGAAGAACACAATAAAAACAGATGAACAATCAGATAAAAAAAAATAATTTCCCCATCACATCAACACAATCAACAGTCTAGCCGATTCTTGATTAATCTTAATTGATCTTGATGGAATAGCTTTCAGAATAATCGTTTTGTCAAGATTAAATTACAATTCCATTATGATAAATCGAAAAATTTCCCCGCTTTCCCGCTTAAATATTCCACTCACTAAAAATCATTCGGGAACATCACACTATTATCACT
>JAZBGZ010001731.1:2160-13771 GCA_037414795.1 Stenodera caucasica
ATCCGGAAATTGCTTTCTTGCAATTGATTCAATTTTTATTCGATTAGAAATTTTTGGTACAAAAAGAAAGGATGATTTAGAAATGGTATTTCAACCGCTCCATTAAGATAGTGATCGATTTTATTATTGGAAGATTCGATTTTCACGAATAATTTGCCGAAATTGCCGAAGATCCGTCCGAAATCCGGATATTTGGCCATTTTATGGCCGATTTCCGCCAATAAAAACAGTTAAATCATCACGAAATCCATCGATTCGGATCTTGAGCAATATTTAATTGATCGCTATTTATTTTTAATTTTTTTTTTTTTTTTGTTGTTGTTGTTGAAACTTGGCTCGATTAATTTAAAAGTCGAGATCCGTATCGTGGATTTTTTGGTCCAATTTCGCCTGGAGTCAGCAGACGAACTGGTATCGATTAGAAAAATAACGATTGAACATTAGAAATTTGGCCCATTTCCTCGAAACCAGTGGCGTAACATTTATCAATTAAATTATAAAAAATTAACAACAACTCCAATAAAACGTTAACAATCAATTAATTAAACTTAACGCGTTTCATCCATAAATGTTGATAATTAAAAGTCGTCATTAGATCGGGTTTTTTTCTTAATTCGCAACAATTTTAAAGTAAATCACACATTTTTCTATTTTAATTAATTTGGAGTTTCTCTTTTTTGAATTCTTGTCAATTTCCGGCGACGTAACGTCAATGATTGCAATAAATTTGTACAGAATCCGTTCTAGTTTTTCTTCAAATTCAATAACAAAAATAGAAGAAAAAAGACAGGTTGGTATCAGGAAAGATCTGTATCAGGGATGGGAACGGATGTCAAGAATACTTCACAACTTCACAAATGCAATTGCAATAAAATATTGTTAGAAAACCAGTTGGGATTTATTGTGGAAATTCTTCAATCATAACAATTTAAATGTTATTCTTTTCTTGATGATTTTCTTCTTTTTATATTTCTTCATCTATCATCATTATTATTATGGCTTCAGGTTAAACTCTATCAGCTATATAATCTCCAACGAGTTCTCTACAAGATAATAGACTTTAATCAAATAAAATGTCGATATTTTATAGCTTCAGGCTGAAATTTCAGCGATCGATCCAACATAAATAGCGTTAAGAAAAAAATAAAAATTGTGCTTTCACTAATAAGAGAAATATTACAAATAAAAAACCGCGATCAAGATGCGAAATTGCATAGAAATGGCCAAATTTATTGAGTTTTTGTTCGATTTTTATCGAAAATTATAGAAATGTCGTGGAGACTTCGACGGTCGATCAAGAAACGAAACTTTATTGAAATTACACAATATTTGAATTCTTCCGGCAATTTTGATCGAAAATATAGAAAAATTTCGTGGAGACTTCAACGATCCGTCAAAATACGAAACTTGGTAGAATTAGTCCGGTATTCATTGATTTATTTATTAATTTTTTTTTCAATTGGATATATAGCGAAATTTGTCGGAGACTTCAACGATCAATCTAGACGCGAAACTTTGTAGAAATCGCGCGATATCGCACTGTTTTCCCCAATTTCGATTGAAAATTTGTCAGATTTGCGATTGCAATTAAATAATTATTTTTGACAATCTAGTCAAATTGTGTTCTCTCTCTGGTTGGGGATTTCGATGGCCGGTCGAGCCGCGAAACTGTTTCTCAATCGAAAAATCGTCGAGTTAACGACCATCACATCCGATCATATGTTGAGGTCAACTTCGTTTAGAGAGAATGGTGAAAAATAATAAAATTTAAGTATCAAGTCCTGGTAAGGAAGTGGGTGTTAACAGGCCATCGTTTTCTTCAAACTAGCTAGCAGCTATATCTTCAATTGACTGTGTAAATGATACGATTCCAGATCTTCATTCGATAAATTCGCATAATATGATATCGAACAATCGGGATGATCAAATTTTATTTATTTAATAAAATTATCGGTTGAGATAGGAGAAAATTTCAATTTGTTTATGGTATTTTTCTCGACAATCAAATAAATTTTATTGACACACAATTCTATGATAATTGGGTTTTTGTTTCAAGTTTAAATCGTGACAAACGAACGATACTTTTTCTTATAATAGAGCTCCTAATTCTTCAAATAAATAACAACAACTGTTTCGCAACAATTGCCATTGTTTGACAAGTAATAGAGAAATTGTTGTATTTTTTCCCGTTTCTTTATTACATCTACTAATTGACTTCAATAGAAAAACTACAAAAATTATGAAAATTACTATTATTGTCGACTATATTCGTCTTATCAACATGGAAAAACTTGAAAGAAAGAACGCACGATCTGTATAGAAAATAATATTTTATCGTTATTTTAAACGACTTTATTCAATTGTAGATTAAGAAGAAAGATCATCATCGAGTAGGCTATGACTGGACTTTAAAACAACTTAACTCGTTAATGACTAATCAACTTTGCTATTAATTCTTGTGCTGAATAGCTTTCATTTTTTTTGTTTTTTTTCTCGATTTCAGTTAATCGAAGTCACCAATACTAATCTTTTCAGTTTTCAGTGGCCCAAATTGAACTCCAATTGTGGCTCCAAGATTTTCAGAATTTTGAATATTTTCAGTCGTTACTTCAGACTTTCAGTAAATCTTCGTCTTATCTGCAATTGTATATTTTTTTCACAAATCAAATTTCCCTAACTCAAACTCCAATTTTAGGCAATTCTCTCTTATAACTTTGATTTTCTTACAGGTTTTCCTGAAAGTTCGGTTTTTGCTAAATATACTTTCTGAATTTTGAAATGTATTTCAATTTCTTTCATCAATTTACTCTTCGCTTTAGAAATACTTGTTTTTTCTAGTTTCAGTTTCAGGAAAAAATTCTTACTGCATCCTTCACAAAAACTCCTCTTCTTCAAAACTTTCTTCTTTCTGTAATGATTTTTATTGCTCTCAAATTTTTTCAGCTCTTTTCTCCTGAAAATTTTTTCACTTTTCTCTTCGATCTATCCCAATAGACTTTATTTCGGGATAGTTTCAGCACTTATTTTTTTTAAGGAATCACAACTTTCTTTCGCTGAAAAAGTATTCAAATAAGCAACTGTTCAAAATTTCAGTTTCTCACTCTATAATTGAACATTTCTTATTCTTTCAGTTCTTTCTAAAATTCTAATTTTTTTTTTCAGTTTCGTCAATTCTCTATTTTCTAGACAAACACTAATTTTTCAAAGTCTCTATCTTCCTTCTAGAATTTGTAGATTTTGCTATTTTCATTAAATCTTCAGCTTTTTCAGCTGCATCTCGATATCTTTCTATCTATAATTCAGCATTATGAAAAATTTCAGTCGCTTATCTCAACTATTTTACTACAAATTTCTGTGAAATCTTTATATTATTACTATTTGTGAGCTTTGTACTTCTTTAATAACAAAAAACTGAAACTGAAATTCTTGAAGCTTGTTTCAGAAGATATCTCTCTTCTGGTTTATTCTTCTCCAGTTCTTTTCATTTTCTTACTTTCTGTCGCTCAGCTCTTTTCCACAAACACTTTACTATTTTCTTCTGTAGCTTTTTTCAGCAAATGCAACGATGAGTTGAGAAACTGAAACTGAAAATTTCAGAAAACTTTCTATAAGTTATTATTGTTCTAATCGTTGAACTCTTCAAGTTTTATTTCCTATCAGTTCTTTAATTTGTGCCCCCCTCCTGAAATCTTCATCTCTTCCTAATTATTAAGTTTCAGTTTCAGACTCTATTTTAATCTCTTTTATTACTGTTTTTTCTCAGAAATTTCTTGTTTCTCATTCTTCTATCTTGAATCGTGCATGTTAATAGTGGATTTTCTGAAAAGTTTTTTCAGCCGTTCGATAGCCATTTTTTACCCTCATCGATTTTATTATATGACCAGAGGGCCGGATGGTTTTCCATTAAATTTACAGCTATTCGCCATTTAAGTTAAATGTTTTATAATAATTTAACATTTTACAGACGATTAACATAAAGATTTAATTAAATATCGATTTATTGCTAAAAAATAATTAACACGTAAATAATTTTTTTTCTTCAATTGTTTATTACATTCTGTAAAATAATCTAGTTATCGGCTTTTTTGAAATTTTATTATTATTATTATTATAATACTTCATTTATTTTCTATGTTAATTATAAATTGAAATAATTGGAGATTTTAACGAGTAGTGAAGCAAGTAACTTGTCTTGTAGAATTACAAACAAATTTTCAGTAATCGTACACATCTTGACAGTTCCATCAACCTCACTTTAAGTCTAATCTACATCAATGACACAATCGCTCCGATCTTAGCTTAAGTCAAATAATGCATGGACAAGAAATTCTACTTAAATTAAAATCGAAACTAGATTGTTTTTTTTCTTTCGATTATTATAATCATCTTCGATTTGGGAAATCTTCGAATTTCTCAAATCTATATCGATTAATCAATTGTGAATCATCATAAATAGTGAAGAAATCTGATAGATGAAGAAAAAGAATTACAATTACGTAACAGTAACAGAGAATCGTGCAACATTTAATAACTGTTAATATTTTTGCGGCCATGTCAAGATATTGATCATGACATCGTTGCCCCACCTACTATTACAATGTAATACGCCGCCACTGAGCTTTTTCTTCTAATTCAAATATTCTCGATTTAATTCTCAACTACCAACTAACAAATCCTTGAAATGTTCTTCAATTCTAATTAATTTCTTCTAAATCAACAATTTATGGTAATTTATTAGTTTTTTTTTGCTACTAGAAAAAAATCCAAGTTTAAATTGTTTTTAATTAAAACAAAATAGACTTTCATCGAATTGGAGCAACTTTCTTCCAACTAAAAATAATTTCAATATTCTTCAATTAATATCACTGTGGAATTTCACTTTTATTAAAATACCGTTTCGATGATTAACTATTTCCTATGAGAAATGTATAGAATTTTCAATAAACTTTCATCATTTTTTTTTCCGATGTTCTCGTTTTTAATTGTACGAATGGATGAATTTCTATTGAAATATCGATTATTGATGGTTTTGCGTGGATTGAAGTCCGAAATTACGCCGCAAGCTCAAGTTCGGTGTTTAACTACGCATTGAAATCACCCAATCAATAACTCATTATTCTAATTATATTCCTATTTCTATGATTTATTGAAGGTATTTGCATCTTTTTTTCGACTCTCTGCAACTTTCCAATATTTGTCGTCATTATTCATCAAATCTCTCAAAAAATGAGTCGAGATTTCAATGGGGAGTCAACACACAAACTTCGCTGTAACCTTCTTTTATTTGCTATTTGCCTAACTCTTTCAATTTTGTCTTGGCTTGAACGCAATTTTCAGTTGATTTCAGTGAATTGAGGCCTGAAATTGATGATTTTTTTTTTCCTGATTTTATTTGTTTGACGTGACTGCCTATATTTTTGATGTATTTGCGGAAATTTTCTTCTAAACCATAATCGTAGACCTTGAATTTTCACGATTTGGGTAATGATTATCTAAAATTTTGAGCCACCTCACTGAAAATTGGAGCTGATTTATGTGGAGACTTCAACGGGAAGTCCCAACACAAAATCGCCTCTTTTACCACTTTTATTAAATATATTATTGAGTTTTTAGTGCATTTTTGTTAAATTTTTTTGAATTATTAGAGCGTCAATTTTTTGTGAAATTTCGTGGATTAGAACCTGATTTTTGGTCTGAAATTTATCAAAATTACAAGACATGAGGATTAGTTTCATTTTTCTCATAAAATATCTATTCGAACCGTAATCTTAGGGAATTACGTGGAGACTTCAACGACCAATCAGAAGACAAACTCAAATACATCCAGATCTCGATCGTTTTTCCAGTGTTTCAGATTCAAATCATATCCAGATTAAAGGAAATTAGAGTGTGGAATTTGGCCTGAATTTCATCTAGATCACCCTCGATGTTTTTAAGAAACATAATTCGAAAATATTGTTAAAAATTTTGTATTGCACTCAAAATTAGGCGATGTTTGTCTAGGAATTGGGAGACTTCAACGAGCAGTTGGAGCGCGAGCTCGCCGCGATTCCAGTCGCTAAAATTGCTCTTGTTTCTGAGTTAATTTCGAATTAATCGAGTACATTGTCCAGTTGCTCATTAAAATCACTCAATAATCCATTAAAATTCTTGTATTATTTCGAAATTGTGCGAGTTCTCCCAGTTTTAATTGCACTTTGTTGAAAAGATAAAAAGACCGAAAATAGAAGAAACAACAGTTTATATTAGTGTACAGATAAAGAACAGATATAGAAATTCCTTTGAGGGATGGGCCCGACCGATGCGCAAATGTCAGATAAACACATGCCTACCGAGATCAATCTTCGTAGGCGAATGCAGAATGCGATTGTTTTTATTGATAAGAAAAGCGACCGGATTAAATAACTTTTATTTTATAGATCTATCAGATTCCACTGGGGGCCGTAACCTGTTCCTACGCTACCATTTACAGGATAAAAACTCAATACAACATATATACACATCTCTAAATAACAAACAAACAAACAAACAAACAAAAATTCAAAGCCCACTAGATTTAGTTAGATCTAAATGAAAATGGTCTAGGATGAGAGATCGGGGGTTCGTGTTAAAGAATCGAAAAAATCGCCACTTCTCTCTATTCAAAGTTGATACAGTTACCGTTTGTTTTGTGATGCAAATTCATAGCACACTATAAGGAAAACACGGCTATTACATTCACGCCTACAACACAAACGGCCTATACATGGCCAAGCACATGTTACGTGGCCGATAACTTTGACCAGATTTATCTTTATTATATACTATATTTTTGTTGTTGTTGTTGTTGTTGTTGTTTTATAACTATATAAGTCGATTTATGAATAGACTTAAGTCGAAATTTGCTTTTGCGGAAAATTCGTGAAAATCGATGAATTCCACAAAAAAAATCAGTATTCAACAAAAATTTGTTCCTTAATTATTTGATCAATTCCCAACTTTTACGTTTTAATCCTTGTTTTTTTTTTCAATTAATAATAATTAGCATAATTGCCAATTTTATAACTACGCACCTATTTAATTGTATCGAAGCACCACCCAAATCTAACATAATTTTTAAGTTAAATTAGAAGAAATTATTGTTGTGTTCCTATATGTTGAAAATTTTTAAAGATTATTATTGTTTATTGTTTTAAGTGCAATCGCCTCTTAGTTACCTTTATTATTATTATTATTATTATTACTATTATTATTATTATTATTATAATTATTTGTTTGAATTATGAAGAAAGTTTCCTAGTTTAGTCAATCAAATTTGTAAATTATTTTTGTTAATAATGATAAAGACTTTTTTTTTTTGTTTCATCTAAGTTCAAATTATAAGCCATCAAATTTTTGGGAAAAAAATATATACTCAAATAATTATACTTAGAGCTTATTTTAGTCAAAAATGGTTACCATTATATCAAATTTTTGATTTGTTTTAATCAAAAAATAGAACTTAAAAAAAGAATTGAGTATCAAAGCAAAAATTTTAGTCATATTTGTTTTTTCTAGATTATAATAGAATTTTCATTATTTTCAATGTAAATAAATAGTCTTATTTTTATTATTTTTATTATTATTATTATTATTGTAATTTTTGCTGGGACCAACGAAATGGTATTTGTATTACTATGTAAAGTTTATTATTATTATTATTATTATTATTATTATAATTATTATTATTATTATTATAATGGTGTAATGTAACGATATTTAATCTTGTATATTTGTAATTTTTTGTAATTGTAATATTATTAATAATAAAATCAAGAAATTTATACGATTTCCGAGTATTTTCCATTATTTACGGCTTGATTATGGGTAATATTTTGTTAATATTGGATATTAATCGAAATTATGGCGATATTTATCGATTAATGTGGTAATTTCGCGGAATTGAATGGAGACTTCAATAGGTGATCAAAGCACAAACTCGCCCAATAGCTGGAAATTTCCAATTCTTTTGCATCCACAATTATCGAATTTTCCAGCCGAAATTGCGAGTTTTCTTTAGACTTCTATTTTCGTTGAAACATCAACTTTAAAGAGTTTTAAAATTTAAAGTTTTCAGTATTCATCGTTTTTTTTTATAAGTTTTAAAGTTTAAGATGATCAATATCAGGAATTTAATCGAAATTACAACAATATTCATGGATTATGTTGGAAATTTCGTTGAACAACGAGGAGACTTCAATGAGCGATGAAACCACAAACTCACCTTTTTACCACTTCAACTGAAAATCGCCGACCTTTTCTAATCTCTAATCTGCGAATAATTGATGCTTTGAGTTTTCCAAATTCGGCAATTCAAGCAAATTGTGTGGAGATTTTAACAGTCAATCAAGACACAAACTCGCATGTAATTCGATTTTAATCACAGTTTCACCTCTCCAACTGAAAATTTTCGACTTATCTCAACTTATTATAATAAAATAAAGACTGTCTTCTCGGGTAGTAATTTGTGTTAATTTTCTTGTAAGTCCTATTATCTTTGCCTGGATACGTCAGCTTTGGGGGAAATATCCTGAAATCGATCAATATCGAAATTTCCAGCAGGACTTGCAAGTTTTCTTTAGACTTTTATTGTCGTTGGAACATCAACTCCGAAGAGTTACAATATTAGAAGTTTTCAGTATTCATCGATTATATTGGAAATTTCGCTGAGCAACGAGGCGACTTTAATGAGCGATCAAACCACAAACTCACCTTTTTACCACTTCAATTGAAAATCTCGAGACTTTTTCTAATCTATAATCTGCGAATAATTTGTTAATGATGCTTTGAGTTTTCCAAATTCGGAAATTCGAGCAAATTGCATGGAGATTCAAACAGTCAGTCAAGACACAAACTCGCATGTAATTCGATTTTAATCACAGTTTTACCTCTCTAACTGAGAATTTTCGGCTTTTTTCAACTTATTACAATCAAATAAAGACTTTCTTCTCGAGTAGTAATTTGTGTTAATTTTCTTGTAAGTCCTATTAAGTTTTCTTTAGAATTCTATTGCTGTTGAAACATCGACTTCGAAGAGTTACAATATTAGAAGTTTTCTGTATCCATCAATTATATTGGAAATTTCGCTGAGCAACGAGGCGACTTTAATGAGCGATCAAACCACAAACTTACCTTTTTACCACTTCAATTGAAAATCTCGAGACTCTCTCTAATCTATAATCTGCGAATAATTCGGCGAAGATGCTTTGAGTTTTCCAAATTTGGAAATTCAAGCAAATTACATGGAGATTTTAACAGTCAATCAAGACACAAACTCGCATGTAATCCGATTTTAATCACAGTTTCACCTCTCTAACTGAAAATTTTCGACTTTTTCCAACTTATTACAATTAAATACAAACTCTCTGCTTGGATAATTCGTGAAAATGTTCTTTTAACTTCGATTATTTGTGCCTGCATCGGCTTCGGAGGAAATATCCTGAAATTTCCAAGATTCATTTTCTTTTATCATAGGCACAAGAAAAATAGTTGATTTTTCCTAATTTATCATGAATGCTAGATGATTTATTGATTGCACGGAAAATTTGGCAAAATTGCTGGGAGACTTCAATGGGCCGTCGAGACACCAACTCGATTTTAGTCGTTTTTCAACTAAACATTTTTAATTATCAAAGTGGACTTTTTTTGGTACCAATTTATGGAAATTTTCGCTTGAACTCTTTCGTGTCGCCTTGAATTTCCCGGATCTGTGAAGTAATTCTCTTGTTTTGTTCCTTTTTTTTTTGTTGTTGTACTCGATGTAATAAAACCGCAATTTCAATGAAATTCGCAATTGTGTGTGACAAACAACGAAACGAAGGAATTTAGGCCAAATTTTCTACTCGCTTAGTCTATTGTACGATGTCGAAATTCCAAATTAATGACTTCGATTTGTGTCTTTTTTTGTCTCTTTTTAGTTGTATTCAAATCGACAAATCACTTGATCTAAGAATAGTTCTGGATCGCCAAATGAGGATATTTCGGTGGATTTCGTGGAAAATCCACAATTGTTGTGGTGGCGTGCGCCCAACTCACGATCTGCACGTTTTTAACCCGAAGCACATTAGAAAGAATGACATAAAAACAAATGCTACAACATGTATTCTAATCTGGACCTTATTATTTTAAATTAAATATATTTTTCTAAATGGTAACAGGGCCGTATTGCGAGATTTCATCTTTAAATTATAGCCAACAAGACAACAAAAGATTGGTCTGTCGTCTCTATTTTTACATATTTTTCGTGGGAGGTCGTTTATTTTATCAGAGATCCATCACAAGACAATTTGTAACAATTCCAAAAGACTTATTCAACATAATTATTATGAAATTTGAGATGAGCTAGCTTCATAAATATATTGTTGTCGTGATACTGAAAAATACATTAAATTATTTGCTTTTTTTGTGAAAGTTAATGTCTTGAGTCTCGTTTTTATTATTATTAGCATAATTTTTGTTTTCAGTCTATTTGAATAATAAATTCGGAGCGATTTTATGGTAAAAAAAAGACCAACAAACTATAAAAGTTTCATTTGACGAAAATTCGTTGTGTGGCCGAATTTCCAGCAATAATCCCGAAACCTTAGAATTTTCTCCAACTTGGGTGGTTGTAATTCAATATTTTTTTGCAAAGAAGCCGTATTATTCAGAATTCCAATCGAGAATCAATTATCGATAAATTAGTCAATTATTTTGATTGTGTCAGAATAAAGAGACGATGATTGAATAGCGTGTCAATCAACATTAGACTATTGAAAGTAAATTATCAACAATTAAATCCGATAATTGTTTGATTAGAAGAACGAATCAACAGTAGCTCCAATTTTATTTGTTGTTTTTGTTGCTTAACAGATGAAGATCGGCTTGTTATGCAGGAAATCACACGAGATACTATTCTCAATTTTATTAGATCGACTTTGTTGTTGTTGTTTTTATTTTTCTATTTCAACAACATTCATTAAGTGGAAATTAATTCGAATTTATTAGAATTTGTTCGTCCATTAATGAAATCTAGATAACAGGATAATATCGAATTAAATGGAGAAATATACTTAAGTATTATATAAAGAGTGATATTAGATATTATCTATATCATAAATGTTCCAACATGCAACGACATGAAATATGGAAACGATCCTGCAAGACTTTCTGTTGGAATAATTAAGTGAATTGCTGACTTATTTGGAATAAAAGTCGAAAACGCCAAGAAACGGTGATTTTCCTGCAGAAAACCTGTTTTTTCGGTGAAATTATAGCGATTTTTTCCAAAATTTCGGGAGACTTCAACGTGAAATTACAAGAGAAACTCGCATGAAATTTTCATTTATATGGATATAAATGAATAATTTGCAAGATTTTCAGGATTTCAGGATCTTTTCTCAAAGAAAACTAGATATAACTAAAACTATAATCCATTAAACAGAAATTTCAGTCAAAAAAATTAAAGATTGATCTTTAAACTAAAATAGTCTGAAATTTCATTTGTGTTCTGGACCTATCGTTGATATCACTGAAATTTTATCAAATTTGCACTTCTTTAAGTGAAAATATAAACAAGCGAATAAATTTCAGAGTTGTTTTGGAGACTTCGACG
>JAZBGZ010001734.1:0-13706 GCA_037414795.1 Stenodera caucasica
ATGGTACAGAACAAACAAGTGAATTAACACTATGTGCCGGACCTGATTGTATTATTGATTGATGTGTTGTTGCTGATGGTGTTGTTGTTGTTGTTGGTATTGTTGTTGATGCTGTTGTTATTATTAAATCACTTATAATATCATTATTTCCTGTTGATGTCGATGAAGAAGATGTATGCGATATGGATTTTATTGTTGATATTGAAGTTAAGGCAACCACTGGTTGATTAGTAAGAATCGACTGTGTTGTCTCCACTTTAGCCTGAATATAGAAAATGAAGGAAAATTTGACGATTAGATATTAGTGTTTATCAATTATTATTATTTTTTTTTTAATATAAAAACAACGATAATTTAATTTATTATCACCTTTTTCGGTTTATCAAGCACCTCTCCAATATTAGTCTTTTTATCACTTGCCGTTGTCGTTATAGTACTTTCAATAACACCACTAGATGCTGATGTTACCACACTAACACTTTCACTTAACACTAAACCAACTGGTGTTGGCGTCCGTGAATGAGTTTTACGTTTTTTCGAACTTTTTGTGTCTTTGTTACTATTGCTACTACTACTATTACTACTAATTGTATTACAATTACCACTCACTGTACCATTCGAAATGTCAATTTTTTGATCAATTTCAATTTTACTATCTTTCACCTCTGATTTCGTATCAACAACAGGTAATATTGTCTCTGTTATTGATGTTGTACCGTTACCACTATTGTTTATATTAATATTTGATGTATCGTCAATAATTTTGGCACTTTTTGACGATGACAATGATGTTGATGACGAATTCGACAATATTTTCGATTTCTCACTATTTTTACTATTACTATTACTACTTGTAGTAGTATTATTACTACTACTAGTACTATTCGAATTATGGACGGTTTTTTGATGAGATGAACTTGATGATGATGATGATGAACCTGAGTTTTTCGTTGATGAACTCGTCTTTGATGAACCACTTTTTGATCCTGAACCGCTACTAGTTTTACGTTTACTTGATGGTAACGTTGATGATTTTGCTGATACACCATCGATTTCTTTTTCTGAATTCGAATCGGATAAGTGATTCTCCGATGATATCGGCTTATATGGCGGTATAGTTTTTACATTTCCACCTTTCTTCTTTTGTTATCATCAATTTAAAGAAAAATCTATTATTTTATAACAATTAACAATTAGAAATTGAACTTACCAATTTACTATAATGATGCTGACAATATCCGCAATATTTAACGTTATCTAAATAATTACCAGCTTCTTCGCATAATAAACCTAAACTTTGTGCACAGGTAACATGGAACTGTTGTTTACAACCAGCTTTATTGCATTGCATACAAGCTCCTACATTAGCATTTGCAGCTTTACCTTTCTCTTCACAAATATAACACACCTATTTATAATAAAAATTGATGAATTTTTCAACAATCAGTAATTAACATTCAAAAAAAATATAATATTATATATTTGACTATACTTTATTGAAACGTTCAGTTGGTATCAACTGTAATTGAATCGGTTCCATTGTTGTAACATTCCCAAAACGTACTTCCGGTATATAAAGGGCACATACCACATGAGCCCAACCTCCATTATCGGTACGTTTAAGTGCACCATATTTGCTGGGACATAATTCACATTTCTATATACATACATAAATATTAAAAAAAAAAAAAAACAAAAATATTGTTAAACCATAGCCTCATATATTTTTGTTTGTACAACTCACCACTTTAACAGAACGTTCTTGACTTTCACATTTACGACAATACCATGGTCCTGTGGGAACTGTAACTATGCCATAACAAGCTGTAAATTGATCAAGTCCAATTATAAACTATTAATTTATTTATAGTTGTAATTCACCTTGATGTACAGCAACAGTACATGATTGTCCATCACAATAAACAAGTGGATTCTCAGACCAGCCTCTATCATCCGAACAAACACAACAACCTCCTACCATCTCCCTCATAATGCAAGTAAACTCTGTGTTTATTGTTTTGTTGTGTGTTATCAAATTAGCGATCTGATAATACCACCCTACATCGCCAATAATTGAATAACAATAGTAATAATGAGCCAATCATTGCTGATTTCATTCCATTTTAACGATTAATCCATAATCAATGAATCATTTAGAAATCTGAAATAATAACAACAATAGAGAATTTTAATCGGAAATTAATATTGGAAAAATCTCCCTCCAAAAGTTTGGGAACAATCAACGGCAATGGACATACCTTCATTGTTTACACACACACGCACGCACGCACACCAATACTAACGCATATACCTTAAAATTATGTAATTAATTTCCAAATGAGTTGCAGGAAAAAATTATGAAAATGGTCAAATTTGAACCACAGATAACCTCTACAATTTATAAATAGAAACTCCCCCTTCTTGGTTTATTCAAATAATATACAAGAATAGTATTCACACTGCACGGGGGTTTTATTTATTTACATTACATCGGTGGCGTCATATCATTTTATATCGAATTTACTAAACGTTGATGTTTCAAAATAACTATTTGAATATAACTGATAATTACCGTATGATTGAATAATTGTTATTAATTGAGAAATTAATATAAATTGCACATTTTAGTTACAGAAAAATGCATTTATAAACACACGTTCCCACTATTGTGGAACCATTTTGTTTTTTTCTAACGTTGTTAAGTGAATGTTGCACATGCGTCGAAAAGTGCGGCAATGTCCGAATTATAATTTTCTATTTCCAACTAGCTTAATGACGATTGATTGATTGCTAGCAAAAATGCCAAGAATCGACAAAAATTACTATTTGAATATCATTAAAATCAATTCAATTTGTAATTTGGCTCATAATACAATTTTATGATGGTGGATAACTAAAAATACGTGCACGTATTGCAAGTTGCCTGAGCTAAATCAATGAATCGACTAATTGTAGCTTTTTAATTATTTTATTGTTATTTTTCTAATGATAATGATACATTCAAGCTAAAACTGGATAGCTGGCCTTATTTGTGAGACCACAGCTATTACCTTTAGAGGAAAGTCTAAAATAGCCATTTTCACCCCAGCTCTTGCCCCATGAATTTTTCACTATCCAATGATCTGAAGCAAAACCAACTAATAAGACAGCGTGATTGAAGAGATCATCGGAGCAACTTAGGTCTTCTAAAACGCCACTAGTATAAAGTTGTAATTCCCATGTGGCATCAATAGCAACAGCCAATGGGCCATTTAATTCCAAAGCATATTTAATGTTGTCCACACCTGTTTGTACGTCAACATAAGATGTGACTTTCAAAACGGATGGTCCTTTATAACGACAGGCATTGTCTTCGGCTTCATATGGATATTGTTCTTCGGTTTCTATACCGTTTTTCAGGACATATTCGAAGGCAGAATCCATCCAGCCGCCGCCGCAGCCGTAATTATCAGGAGTACAGTCGACCAAATTTTGTTCACTTAACGATACCAATTTGCCAGTTTTCAGAGCATATTGACCCTCTAAGGCGCCAGTCTACCAAGGAAAAAAAAACAAACAAAATTAATCATTATAATTACGAATATTGAAGATCATTTACAGAACTGAAAGCCCAGCAAGATCCGCAAGATCCTTGATCTTTGACATCTGTAACAACGTCATGTAATCTCCAATCAACTGATGAAGATATATTCAATTTAGCTGGAACGGTGACCTTATTTTGGCTCGACTTATATTGTGAATGTGGAGTTTTAACACCATTTATATAAGATAAGAACTCATCCTTTGTCATATCAGCGAATTGAGTAACGCCCATTTTGTAAGTAACTAGACCTTGTTCGTACAATTTGTTGTGCTCTTCGATTTTCTTCAAATTCTCTTGGAAAATTCCGATACGTTTCGCTTCTTCACCATGATGTTTGTAAATTTTATGGTGAGTTGTTTTGAAATTGTTCCATTGGGTGTGTAGCTCCAATGTTGATGGTATTGCAAGAGAACCAGCAAGAAGACAAGCCAAAAGAATGACGATCTGCATTTTCAACGAATTAAAGTGACTCAACTACTATAATATTTTCCTCATGGGGCCAACATGACTTATATATCGTTCCAATCGAATTTTTTTCGCGATCCATAAGATAAGATTCAGATATAGACGTAGATATCCAAAATTTGTTCCTATTTTTTTATCTATTGAAATAAAGAAAGACAATTGACAATGATATCGATTTAATTCAACAATCATTTTCCTTATTTCGAGTGTTTGCTTTTCAATTATCGTTTACTTCATAATATTAGCAATTTTTTGCATTTACACTCCGAAAATCTCAATTGTTCAGGTGAATTTTATGCGACGTTCGATATTCGTTGGGAAAAAACTAGGTAATTCTAGACGAACGGTAATTCAATAATGGCAACTAGATGAAGTTTCTTTCGGTTGAAAGTCTCAGTTTTATTAATAAAATGTCTGAAAGAACTCTACTTTTGGATAATTCATCGACACGAACAATTATTAAACCCAATCAATTATCGATAATATTTTCAATAATTTGTATAGTTGACGTATTCGGTGTATTTCCAATAATTACATTACCGAAAACGATTATCGATTGTGGTATGTTGAATAATAATCAATTTAATTCGATTAATAATCGTAATTACAGGATTTTATGGTATTGTTGTGATTCTAGCAATTTGTTCGTTACAAATTTACACTGCAATTTATTGGGACGTTGTTGGTTATTGTTGTGTGAAAATTTCGATAAAAACAATTTAATTCGCGAAAAAACACGTTATCCATATATTGCAATTGCCGAATTAACTTACGGCAAAATTCTATCGAATTTGATAAGTTTTCTATTGAATTTAACAATTTTTTTTAGCGGTATTCAGAATTTGATTGGATTGTTATTTTAGGTGTGATCTTGTGTCCAATTCTATGGCTAGGAAGTCCAAAAGATATGAAGTAATTAATTCGATATTTTCACATAATAAAATTAATGCTATCACTTTTCTCTAGATTACTCTGTTTGTTTTCGGTTCTCTTAGTGATTTCTGTATTGTTGTTGGTCAATTATTGTTTAATTTCGGCTAATAACGATGATTTTGGAAATGTGAAAATCGTCGAAAATCCTGAAAAATCATTGTTCGAATCGATTTTCTATTTCGAATTGGCTTAATGACGATTGCTTGATTGCTAGCAAAAATGCCAAGAATCGACAGAAATTTCCATTTGAATATCATTAAAATCAATTCAATTTGTAATTTGGCTCATAATACAATTTTATGATGGTGGATAACTAAAAATACGTGAACGTATTGCAAGTTGCCTGAACTAAATCAATGAATCGACTAATTGTAGCTTTTCAATTATTTATTGTTATTTTTCTAATGATAATGATACATTCAAGCTAAAACTGGATAGCTGGCCCTGTTTGTGAGACCACAGCTATTACCTTTAGAGGAAAGTCTAAAATAGCCATTTTCGCCCCAGCTCTTTCCCCATGAATTTTTCACTATCCAATGATCTGAAGCGAAACCAACTAATAAGACAGCATGATTGGAAATATCATCGGAGCAACTTAGGTCTTCTAAAACGCCATTAGTATAATGTTGTAATTCCCATGTGGCATCAATAGAAACAGCTAATGGCCCATATAATTCCACAGCATATTTAATGTTGTCCACACCTGTTTGTAAGTCAACAAAAGATGTGACATTCAAAACGGATGGTCCTTGATAACGACAGACATTGTCTGTGGCTTCATATGGATATTGTTCTTCGGTTTCTATACCGTTTTCCAGGACATATTCGAAGGCAGAATCCTTCGAGCCGCTGGTGCAGCCGTCATTATCGGAACTACAATCGATCAAATTTTGTTCACTTAACGATATCAATTTCCCAGTTTTCAGAGCATATTGACCCTCTAAGGCGCCAGTCTACCATGAAAAAAAAACAAACAAAATTAATCATTATAATTATGAATATTGAAGATCATTTACAGAACTGAAAGCCCAGCAAGATGCGCAAGGTCCTTGATCTTTGACATCCGTAACAACGCCATATAATCTCCAATCAAATGATGGAGATATATTCAATTTAGCTGGAACGGTGACCTTATTTTGGCTCGACTTATATTGTGGATGAGGAGTTTTAACACCATTTATATAAGATAAGAATTCATCCTTTGTCATATCAGCGAATTGAGTAACGCCCATTTTGTGAGTAACTAGACCTTGTTCGTATAATTTGTTGTGGTCTTCGATTTTCTTCAAATTATCTTGGAAAATTCCGATACGTTTCGCTTCTTCACCATGATGTTTGTAAATTTTATGATGAGTTGTTTTGAAATTGTTCCATTGGGTGTGTAGCTCCAATGTTAATGGTATAGCAAGAGAGCCAGCAAAAAGACAAGCCAAAAGAATGACGATCTGCATTTTCAGCGAATTAAAGTGACTCAACTACTATAATATTTTCCTCATGGCCAACATGACTTTTATATCGTTCCAATCGAATTTTTTCCGCGATCCATAAGATAAAATTCAAATTTAGACGTAGATATCCAAAATTTGCTCCAATTTTTTTATCTATTGAAATAAAGAAAGACAGTTGACCATGATCATTTTCTTTATTTCGAGTGTTTGCTTTTCAATTATCGTTTATTTCATAATATTAGCAATTTTTTGCATTTACACTCCGAAAATCTCAATTGTTCAGGTGAATTTCATGCGACGTTCGATATTCGTTGGGAAAAAACTGGGTAATTCTAGACGAACGGTAATTCAATAATGGCAACTAGATGAGGTTTCTTTCGGTTGAAAGTCTCAGTTTTATTAATAAAATGTCTGAAAGAACTCTACTTTTGGATAATTCATCGGCACGAACAATTATTAAACCCAATCAATTATCGATAATATTTTCAATAATTTGTATAGTTGACGTATTCGGTGTATTTCCAATAATTACATTACCGAAAACGATTATCGATTGTGGTATGTTGAATAATAATCAATTTAATTCGATTAATAATCGTAATTACAGGATTTTATGGTATTGTTGTGATCCTAGCAATTTGTTCGTTACAAATTTACACTGCAAATTTATTGGGACGTTGTTGGTTATTGTTGTGTGAAAATTTCGATAAAAACAATTTAATCCGCGAAAAAACACGTTATCCATATATTGCAATTGCCGAATTAACATACGGCAAAATTCTATCGAATTTGATAAGTTTTCTATTGAATTTAACAATTTTTTTTAGCGGTATTCCGAATTTGATTTTAGCATCGCAAAATTTACAATTATTATTGACTCGATTATTAGCCTTAAACAATCAATTCTCATCATACTGTATTTGGATTGTTATTTTAGGTGTGATCTTGTGTCCAATTCTATGGCTAGGAAGCCCAAAAGATATGAAGTAATTAATTCGATATTTTCACATAATAAAATTAATTCTTTCACTTATCTCTAGATTAGTCTGTTCGTTTTCGGTTCTCTTAGTGATTTCTGTGTTCTTGTTGGTCAATTATTGTTTAATTTCGGCTAATAACGATGATTTTGGAAATGTGAAAATCGTCGAAAATCCTGAAAAATCATTGTTCGAATCGATTTTCATCGCATACGGTGTTATATCGTTCCAATTCGACATACATCCATCAATATTAACGATACAGATGGACATGCAGGAAAAATCGAGACTGAATCAAGCTATCATTGGCGGATTTTCAGGTAAATCATCAATTTCAAAGAAGTGTATTTTTATAATTGGCCCATAAAATCAAGGTCTGTACAGTGAATAATTAAATTTCCATAATTCATGGTCGAACAAAAATCAGGTTATTTGAGACTCGAGAAAAAAGCGATTGTTTTATTTTTTTTTACAAAAAAATTTAGGATATCTTGTTTGTTTATTTTCGAATTTCCGGGAAAAAATCTCAATTGTTCATTATAAATTTCAATGCGAGTAATATCGAAATTAAATATACATGAACCTACTTCAAGTTCGCAGACTGATTTTGATAAGTAATTGTTTTTTTTTTTTTGTTTCAGCTACAATGGGAATGTTTTTGATAACATCGATAATCGTCGTGTCGAAATTCAATATAAATCAAATTAGATCGAGTATATTAGAGACTTTAAAAATAGCAGAGATATCAACAATTCTAATATATTTAACGATAATATTTATTGTTATACAATTATTATTATCATCGGTAATTAGTAATAGCGCTTTATATCAACATATAGAAGATTGTTTGCAAATATCAAAAAAATTCAATTATCGCCGTTGTGTTTTACGTACATTATTGACTTTTTTTTGTATTTTATTCAGTATTTTGATACCAAATTTCGATATAATTATGTCATTTATTGGCGGTACATTGACATCACCATTGATATTCATACTACCAACGTTATTTTATATTAAATTGAGATTTTTATTGAAACAACAAAAACAACAAGAATTAATAATGGAGTCGATAACAGATGAAATTTTCCACTATAAACATGAGCAAGAACAAGAAGACAATATTGATCGAATTATTACAGATTTTCTCAATAACGATGATAAACTATTCACATTATCATGGAGGAATTTGGAAATTTATTTCTGTTGTCTAATTATAGTTTCTAGTTTTATTTGTACAATTATCACAACTTATGTTAATTATCAAAATTTTGTAGTATTTAAAAATTTTTCAGAGCCTTGTATTTACAATATTTCATCAATTTTTATTTAATTTCTTCAATTTCCCTAACATGGAATTTTGCGCAATAGAATTAGAGACAGTTGATTTACAAAAACAATGATAAATATGAGATAAAATTTATAAGAAATCTATTTGTGTTTTTTACTTGTTGAAATTCTTTATTTTTGGTGATCACAATACAATAAAACGCACGTTTTTGGTCCTTATGTATATGATTTTTGTATTGTGGTTACGTGAAACGATAGAGCTTGGAATTTTAATCAAAATAGTAAAAGAATCGTTAAATTTAGTGAATTAATTACAAAAATACAGGGCTTTAAAATTCTTGTTGAAAAATGGTGGATGCGCCGGGCGATTTATCAAGATGGATATTCATCGATAAAAAACAAAAGACAATTGATCATTGAATCAATCAAAGGGTGTGATTATGCAATTTCGTTGGTTATACTGCAGCTGGACAGATTCGTGTTAATTATATAAAAAGGATAATCCAACTAGAAAACAAAATGCGCTGCTATTATAGCAACTTAGAAAAATAAGTGAGAATAAGTACCAAATGTGAGATACGCCAATGTACTCTTTGACAGTGAGGGTAGATGCTGCCAACCGAAACCATTAGGAATTTTCAGAAATGCCAACCTAAATGGCGGACAATCATTTTCGCACACAAATAATTAATATTATTGTAGTAATTGTAATTACTAATTATAAATTACAAATGAAGTTGTAATTGTTGTAGTTTCAAGTAAGTGAATATTGTGTAGATGAATTTTTCGAATAAGATTCTTTTACATTAACCATAAATTTTTTTTAGGTCGCCGAGGGAGTTTGAAACAAGTAGAAAAGAGTGGAAAAACTGAAAACCAACCTATAAATTTATTCGCAAATATTTATTAGATCCAATTCTAATATATTTCTACATAAATTAATATAAATATATGGAATGAATCCCATCAAAGTACAAAATTGTTTCAGTCAAGCGAGATTATTCTATAAATTCCTCCAATTATAGAAATGACGGAATCGTTGTTACTGTTTCAAAAATCAAAGACAAAGAATCCCCCAAAGTTCGTTGGATTTTGATTATGTTTACGTGGCGGGAACAAGACGCGATTGATCGAATGTAAAACACCGTTAGTCGCTAAATTATCACAGCTAGTAACAAGAGCCCGTCCAATATGAATCTGTCGATTACCAGTCCGGCCGATTTGATGATGATGATGGCTCAATGACGGTACCAAATTATTGAAACCCCAAGTCTGCGGACCGATACCGGAACAGCACAGAACCTCTACAAACCAAACAGAATGAGCACAATTATCGATTGTTATTGACGATAAAAATACCTGTCAAAATGTGATTCTTCAACAGATCATCCGCTTTCTCTTTATCATCGTACAATTTTTTCAGATCATCCTCTTCGATTGTCGCAAACGTTTCATCAGTTGGCGCTAGGAAAGTGATCGAAAGACTCGAATTCTGCAAAATCGCCTCCACTTCGGTCCCATTCAATATACGGTTCAATATCGAATATTTTTGATTGTTATTTTTGATAAGTCCCAATAAATTGTTGGTAGGCGGTTGCAAAACTTGGTTGACTTCATGCACAACACTACCGCAAGCTTTCTGATCGAAGCCAATTATTTGGGCACAATTAATTGTGGCGCGATTTATAACACTCGAAAATAACGGCAACTGAAAAATTATAATTATGCATAATTAACTGTATGATTAGCGAACGATGACTTACTGTCGAATAGAGATTTAGACGTAATTCTTGTTTATGATCAGCCGTCTTCACTAAGACATTATTATTCATTTCGCATGACTCCAATTTACCGCGTATCGTGTGATATTTAATCAAATCACGCAATTTATCTTGATCGTCGCCGATTTGTTCCAATAATTTCTTAGTTTGTTCGCTCTCAAATGCCTTATTCGACGGTATAAATGCTGTTATATTATTCAAATTGTTGATTTCGTCCGATAATCCGGCTTTTTCGATTAATTCATAGAATTTCGTTAGATTCTCATTGTTCAATATTGTAGTTAAATGTAATGCCGTATCCGGTACTAAAATCGTATCAATCAGATGAATAACGCCATCATTTGTTATTAAATCGCTTTCAATTAATTTCGATTTATTCTCAATTATTATGTCGTCATTATCGATACGTTCTAAGTTCAATATTTCACCTTCAACATTATGCGTTGTTACATTACCGACTATAGCTGATGAGCATATCGTATGGGTGACCACATGGTTCTGGACAATACCTGCGAAAAATGACCATTAATTCGGAAAATCCACTTTTCGAATTATAGTTGTGAGTCAAGTCAAATTTGAAGGTTATTGTTATCAAGGTATGCGTCTTAATCTACTATTGAAATCTCTTTTATTTTGTAGAAAAATGGAATGGCCATTTTAGCTGAACAGACTGTAATTCAGTTCTTTCTAACAGATTGGAAAAAACGATAGTTGGTTTTTTAATTGTGAAAACTAATGATAGTGGTAATGATTAAAGAGGCCGGTCATTGACAGGAGAGCATTAATTATCTATAAAATAAATTGAAATCGTGAATGTGGAGGAATAGTTTTGAACAGTTGAATTGTTCGACACTGTTCTAATATCGGCCCATTGAGTCATGGGTCACTATACTGAACCAAGGACAATAAAACCAATTTGGGTGAATAACAAAAAAAAATAAAAAATAATACTCACTAGCGGCACAATTGTCGCCTTGCAACAATTTCTGTCTGACATTGCCGTCTAATTTATCGAAAGCCGAATTAACGGGCGCAAAAACCGTATAATGGCCGTCTTCTTTGAATTTTTTAATTAAATCCGTACTTTCCAAAACTATAATTGAATTCAATCAATAAATTAGATTCGAAAATAGAAAATATTTGTTATACCTTGTCGGAAATTCGTCAATTGCGGATGTTCACGTATAACATCAACGATATTTTGTGCAGTCGGTATTGGAATTTTATCGACAACATGAATTATACCGTTTTTAGCGAAATTATTGCCTTTTATAATTGGCGCACAATTTGCAGTTATCATTTTTTGATAATTCTGCGTTGGATAGAAATTAATACGTATCGTATTGTTGTTGTTTTCGTTGTAGAGAATTTCCTCATTTTCTAAATCGCTTAAATCGACGAAACCTTCGACAGTTTGACTTAGAATTAGATTTTTCGCCGGTAAAGGTGTCCGAATGTCGCGTCGTCGACGCACTGCCTCCACTTTATTGAACACATTATTCTAAAATAACAATTGTAATTTTCTAATTATTCAATTATTGAACGCGAATTACCAATTCAAGAACTCGATTGTTGTAGTTCTCTAGGGCCGAATCAGTCGGCACAAAAATCGTATAATTCCCATTAGTAAATTTCTCTTCTAAATCATTTGTTTTGATCAAATTCCGAAACTCTTTGAGATTATCCAAATTATCGATGGTCTCCAAGACTGTTTTCAAATCGGCCTGTTTCTCACATCCAGTTTTATCCTTTGAACGTATGAAACCGTAACAACATTTATAACGAACCATGAAGGTTTTTACAACACCATGGTTATTAATTCTGGAAAATTACCAAAAATTATTTTCCGGCAGTTTTGTTTTTACAACAGCTCACTTTGTGATACATTCGTATTTATTTGGGGTTTCTTGACAGTTGGACATACTGATCGATGTTGAGAAGAAATTCGGTATTTTCCCCACATCAGATGTATTCTTTTTCGATTCGGCCTCATTACCATCATCATCGTCGGTGATTTCTTCACGTTCGATACAAACATTCGGTCTAAAAAACAAATTAATTAGCACCTAACGGGGGCCTATTTGTTTTTGTTGAAAAAACAACAGTTATATTGGCTCGACAACAAATTTTCTCGGATAAGAATGAGAAGTAATCGGATGGTGTCTTCATCCCCGAACCGATCCCAACCTCTGATGTTCAACACTATTGTCTGGAGATTAAGATACTATCTGAATTCGAATGTGAAATTTCCAATAATTGTTCCTAAATTTTTCAATTTTTGATTGTTTCAGCTTAATTTTGGATAAACAATAGAATGATCGCTCCCTATTTCGTTCTCTTTCTCTCGTTATGTTATATAACAATTTATCCAATTAATTTATATACAAATCTATTGAATAATAAAACAAGGAAGACTTCACTTATTGTTTGTTATTGTTATTATAAAATAAATAGGCAGTGATCAATTATTGTTGGATTTATCGAAAGGGCACGACCCTTTTTCAGAATTATTCTAGCATAATTCTAGAATTTATTTATTTCTTCTATTTATAACAACAATAAAAAAGATAATACTAAATATTCATCTTGGTAATAAACATTCTTACAAAAATCACGAGCTGTTTACATTAAAATTTTCTAAAATGGACGATTGAGATTTCGATGTTAAACAAGCAACATTCACATTTGTATTCAACAATAATATAACAAAACTACCGGAAAATAGAATCATTTTAGAAAGTTGAAAATGAAGAGATTACAGTGCGTTCCATCTATGAGAAGACGTTGTCATAGCAACCTATTAGACTCAAGACTATTGGCTTGTAGCGCAAGAAAACGGATATAATTGGCTAAATTTTAAACACCCCTCCAGACAATGGTCTTCAACCGGAATAAATTAATTATACAGCTGTTTTTAATGACACATAATAAAAATTTGCAGTTAAACATACTAAACACCTAATTCGATTTAACTGTTAATTATATATAAGTGACTTGGCATTTATTTAAACAATAATCGAAATAATAACAAACAATTGTGATGCACTGTTTACACAATTTCCACAATTATCGATGTTACGCTAATTGTTCATGCAATTAAAGCAAAAAAATTCGGTTCAAATTAACTCAGCTCTATTGATCAATTTCCTATTAATAAAAACTAAAAACTCACCCTTGCCACCAGGGCCGGAAGTTGAGATTGAAGAAGCCACCCAATGAAACTGAATTG
>JAZBGZ010001740.1:0-13600 GCA_037414795.1 Stenodera caucasica
TATCTACTGCATGTTCACACCATTCAAATTCACCATACGGTAGATATTCACTCATTGCTGTACCATATGAATTGTTAACATCAAAATACATTAAAAATGATGTTGAAGAATTTGGATCAAAATTTTGCATATATTGATTATTTGCTTTGGCGTAACGATTTGTATATTGTGCAACACCTCCTCGAATACCGCGCTCGATAAAAAGCAATTTACCAATATCGGTTAATAATTTTAGCGATACAGTGGTATATTTTAACATGGCATCAAACGCCAGACCAGGTGCAGTATAATAATGAGCAGCATCCAAATCATAAATTTTCAAACAATTTGATCGAAAATTCTCAAATATGTCTGCTAAAAGCAATACATCAGTTTTTAAATACAAATCTGAATATTCACCCAAATTTTGAATTTTGAAAGTATTCCAAATGTTTTGAGCATGTTTATAATCATTATCAGAAATTGTTTTATCATTTAATTTACTATAAAAATGTTCTTTATTGGGTAATGCGGTTTCTTTCAATTTTTCAATTGAATCTATATATTCATGAGGGAAAACACCTCTACGATTTAGTAAAATGAATTTCGATTCATCATCATAAAATGATTTGACAATTGATTTTTGATGTGGCTCTAAGAAAGAACCTAATTTATCTAAACTACATGGTAGAAACCGAAATAAATCAATGAAACGGAATTTGATTGAAGTGTTATCAACATATTTTGTGAGTGAAATATATTTTTCTTTATTTATGGGTAATAATTCAACATTATCACTAAAACAAGTGGACGAAACTTCTATTAGAAAATGAGCATTATAACCACTCAAATTATGGAGAACAACAGGAATCATAAAACTGGTTTTATAATTCAAATTACAGCTTTGATGAGCTGCTCCACGAAATTTACCAGTTAAATGACAATGATCGCGAACTTTTATTTCGTTGGGAATAAAGTTTTCTCCGCAAATATGACATATAGTTGCATTATTGAAATTAGAAACCTGCTCATCATTCAATGTTTCCATAGGTTTAATTTTTTTCAATTCATTTTCAACAAATTGAGCAATTGTATAGAGTGTATTGATAAACTTATCAATGCAATTATGTAAACAAATTAAATCAAATTTCGAGAATTTTGAATTGTATGAACAATGCAAATAATATGCAATACTAAAAACAACATGTTTTTGTACTTTTACAGTATTTGTATCATTTGTATCTTCATATTTTTCTAAAATACTTTCCAAATCACAATACATAATAAACGGAACTAACTCTTTAGATCTATAATTTTTTAATTGCATTTTACTTTTCTCTATAGTAGGCATTGTTATTTTACATTTAATAATATTGCAGTATTTTTTATGTTTTTCCCATAATTGACAACTATTGAAATAATTTAGAAATCTATTACAAATAATTTTTTGATGATCATGTTGAAAGATTTGTGATGAAACTAATCGAGATAAATTTTTAATCCATATGTAGTGATATATTAACTCAGGTATATCTCGAATATCATCGATCATTGTAGAATCAATTTCACCAAATGGTAACATCAATAGATTTATTGTTTTTTCAAAATTATTCTTAGACAATGCTATTGGTAAAACTGATTTGTTTTTAATACCAAATACATTAATTGATAAATTGTTTAGTTCTTCAAATTTTGTAATGTCTTTTAATTTAATGGGAAAATTGATGTTATCATATTTCAATACTTCACTAAAATGAGGATACTTTAATAGACGTTGAGGATTTCTTTCTACTGGATAAAGAGCTGATACAACAGCCCAAAGAAAACAATATTCATCATTGTTTTTAATGTTGAAACAAGCTTTCCGATCCTTGATGAATTTTGGCATCTCAACGTA
This sequence comes from Stenodera caucasica, assembly GCA_037414795.1. Lineage (NCBI taxonomy): Eukaryota > Metazoa > Arthropoda > Insecta > Coleoptera > Meloidae > Stenodera > Stenodera caucasica. The sequence goes on from JAZBGZ010001740.1 coordinate 1,877, forward strand.
TGTTGAAGTACCTCCCCTTTTAGGTACAAACTTATCGATATTAACTTTTAAAGAGATAATTTCAATCAACGCCCATCCGCTATCACGTCCTTGAAATTCCTCTAATCCTTTCAAAAGTTTATCTGAAACATTTTTTGTATACCAGTCTTTTAAATTTGTAGCATTATCAATTAGATGATTGCGTGTATTAAAACTCTTTAAATCTATTTCTCGACTTGCGGGTTTGATGAAATTTGCTGAAAATATAACATTTACTTTTATAATTGAACTAGCTAAAACTTTTTTAATTTTTATTGAAAAACTACGAGAAGCTTTCTTGAAAAATTCTATTGGATCTTTGATATTTAAATAAACTATTGTACCGCTCAGTATACGACTATTGATAGCGGTTCCAACATTTTGCCAAGCTAATTGTTTTTCAGAGTTTTTGACAGGTTTCAATCCAGTACCTGTCTTTTCAAAATTATATTTCAATTTTTTTAATTTTTCTCCATAAAATATCCAACTTGAATAAATCATCCGAACAATTTTTATTCCTCATAATTTCACGAATTGAATGAATATTTCCATTCACAAGACTAATAAATTTTTGTGATTGTTTGAAATTTTTCACCAATCCAATTGCTAGCTTGATTTTATTCGAAGATTCAGTACTTACTTCACAGATTGATGCCATTTTATCACTGTTTCAAAAACAACTGAAGAAACTGACACAAAATCACCCTATTTATACACAAAATACTGCACCTGTCGTCAAAAAACAACACCTTGAAATTGTTGAACAGGTGTTGATTACCACCTCCTAATCCACCCCACCACATGTGCCGATAGAGGACATCGATCGCCTTTATTGATCGCGATCACCCTTATTGATCGTGATCGCCATTTTGTTTTTCAAACGCCCCACCCTCCCAATAGATCATCAACCAACTGGATGAGGAGGTGGAATGGGTCAGATGGAGTGACCAACGGGTTGGTCACCGATACACCTTACCTCAACCATCCCATATCCCCCTCCTCCACCCATCAACAACCATTTAACAATGATACACCTCACCTAACCCATCCCATATACCCCTCCCACACCCCTCAAACGCGATTTAGCAATGACATGAACCACCACCCCCCCACCTTACCACGCAACATAGCCAAGACGCAAACCACCACTACTAGCGACGGTGGCGGAAATTTGAACAAGTGTGCTAGAACCGGCACCATTACACTACTATTATTATAATAAATTCATAAGAACAAGAACAATGTGTGACAATGAAAAAATCAACAAGACAAGCTATGATCCAATCACAGGTAACTAAAATTGTCTCGATAAATATTCATCCACTCATACTATTTCTATAATAGAACTAGCGATATGTCCATTTGACAGCAATCATAATATGCTAGGACATCGGCTCCCAAGTCATGTGATTCGGTATCATCGGGAGACATGGCGAGAGCTAAGTCAGCAAAGACATGAGCAAAGCATGCAGCAGCTTAAACAAAGAGAGCTGGAGCAACAGCAACAACAACAACAACAAGACCCTTAGCAAGCTCAGCGTGCGAGAGAGAATGACAAGCAGCTTCTTGAGCTAATAAGACTTCAAGACAATCTAACGCTGGAAAATTGGGATTGACTTCACTCGATTCTCAAAATAATGACAATTGTATCAAATTTTGTTATTGTTGTTTTAAAAATAAAAAACTCTTTGAATTGAGAACGCAGTTTATTACCCTACCAACTCTATCACGCACGGAAAGCTGAGATATATTATTCATAACTTGTTTTGCTAAGTTATAGAGGGCATGCTATCACAATAAAGCGGTTCTCAGATATTCGATATTTCAGATACATATCATTGTGAGCTATTTTAGTAACCTGAGACTCAAATCGACTGCTTCAGAGATCAGATGTGAGCAAAATCATACATAGACTCAAGTTTATTGATTCTTTATTTGAGAAATAAAGACAATAATTTATACACCACTTATTCAAAAATCGAATTGTACAACCAATCATAAACATGACGTGCGTTATTGAGCGAGCAAACACAAGAAATATTTCTTCTGATGTGAAAGTTGCAATCAATTGAATCGACAGGCAATTTAGGACATTTGCTGATATTTTTTGTGTCCAAATCAATGACTATGGGACATTCATCCCCCAATGTCTGTTGTAAAAAGATTTTCTATATATTTTCCTTCACATATATAATGTCAACATTTTCTTGCACTATATGAAGTTGTAAGATATCTTTTACTAAGTTTTGATTCAGATTGCCTGATTTGTACTCAATGCAATGATGATGGTCCTCCAAATATCTGACTTGCCTTTTAAATCTTGTTTCAATCGCGTGAAAGGGCTTGTTTGGTTTGAAGAGATAATGTGGAAATGACTTTTTCTCAATAATTGTCAGCTCTTTCACGATAAACTCTGGAACATAGAAGCCTTGGATGTCAACAATTATTTTCTCAGCTTGATTATGATCGTCTCAGCTCAATTATGATCGTGGACAGCAGCAAGATTTTAACTGAGGTGCACGGTTTTTTCGAGATGCACCAAAGAGAACTAACAAACATAGATGGGACATTGCTGATTATTAGTGTTTGATTCGGTGCACTATCAATTACTATCGAATATAGTTGAAAAACTGTTTATTTATAGTTTTTAGTTTGGTATAGAGGAAACTGGAGGGCGTGTGAGGTATTGGGAACGTATTTTTTACTGTTGAGTTAAGTTCTAAGTCTCCAGAGCTTGAAAGTTATCTCTAATTAATCAAATATGTGAATTCGTCAGGTTGTTGCACGGCTTTTTATCTCCATTGAATTTATTAGTGAGCTAGTCCATTGATCGGTAAATCAAGGCACTGATGTGATCATCAATTTATTGATAAATAGTATCTAGAACTTATATACTCATCCTAATACTAACTTATCATTGACTCAAATATTCACTATTGTATTACTTTATGTAGGGAAGAGTAAAACACTGTTTAATTCAAAAACTTATTGAGATTTATTAAATTCATCAATTCTTAAATGGTACAATTTGAATAATCAAATTAACTTAGACATAATTTTTGTCAATTTGGCTGTATTCCTAGATGTTCTTTGGAGTTACTTCTCCAGCTTACTTCTCTCACTCTCTATACTCTCAAGCTTGTCCTTGATAGCTTTATGGCGACTGTTATTTGCCGTAATCATTGATTTGATGCGTTGGGAAAAGTCCCTATAGAGGGTCTCCGCCTATTCTCCGATGTCAATGGTGGTTTGGGTGCTGCTTTGACTAGCCCCTCCAATCTCCTCTTCTTCCTCCTCACTATCCACAGTTCGTGATATGTTCTTCAGCTGCAGCATGCTTTTACCCCTTGACTTCGGGGGCTAAGGGGTGAACTCCCCAAAACTGGTGGTAGCGAGAAGTTTCGCTTGAAGATCTAACTATCAACATCAATAATAATTATTATTATATTGGTTTATGTTCGTGTAGATGTACACTTACAATTGCTTGCTGACTTATTTTGGGCAGCGTGCTACATTGCAGCGTCATCTCTTCTGTATACTGATTGAGTAAAAAAAAAATTAAATCAATACATCAATATAATGAAAAAATGATTCATGTACTTAATCCAGCTCTTCTTACTTCTGATGTTGTTGGTTGTGATTGTTGTTGTTGCTGTCGTTGTTGTTGTTGTTGTTGTTCAAATACGGCGTCGATATAGGCGTCGCGACGCACAAATGAAAATTTTTTTGAGGACCATATATTTTTGGAATGCTTTTTTTGAAGCAAATTTTATTCTCTATTCAGAACCAGAAATTCTAAATTTCGCTACTTCAATTTTTTTTCAGTCATTTTTCAGGCGAGCTCAAATTTTGATCATCGATAGTTCACAAACAATGAGTGATATCGCAAATTTTCGAATAGCGTTGTATACAGTTTGATAGAGCGCGTAAATTTTTGCCCAAAAAAATCTTGATTTTTTCAATAGTAAAAGCGTCGCGACGCTCGATAGCAAATTTTTTCAAAAAACCATAGTCTCATGAAGCGCTTTTTTTGTATTGATCGCGTTCTCTATTCATTCTAGAAGTTTTTAAAATTTTTTCATATTTTTCCAAAAAATTTTTTTGACAGGTGTCAAATTTCAGGCATCAATATCATCAGAACGATCAATGATATTGAAATTCTGCAAGTTGTGCTGACTAGAGGTAACTATGACACATCTTCTCCTGTGAGAAGACAACCATTATTTTAAAAATAATGTGAGCGTCGCGACGCTCACTTTCAAACATTTGCTATATACTATTGTCATTTGTTACAGTTCCTCCGAATAAAATTTAATAGCTTGTTTGAGACTGTAGTTCTACTTCAAGCTCACCTGAAGAGTATTTCTCATCAAATAATTATTGACTCCCATTTGTACAAAATAAAATCAATACTTGTATTCAAGAATTGATTTGATGATGAATGGATCAATGTAGGAAGTTAGTGTAGATATTGAACCTTCAAAAGTCTTACAATATGAAAATTCATTGATGAAGCATTTCTAATACATAAAATTCGCAATTATGATGAATACTATAATAAAAAACAAGTAATCTACAATCATATGGATGAAGAAATCAAGTTTAAGTTAGTGAAAATGGCTTATAGAAATAATAATGAAACATTTATTGCTATTAGTGATAATAGTAATAATAATAATATAATAATGAGATTATTCAACATCAGTATTTTTGCATCAGTAAATTTGGTGGCAAGACGTTGTGAAAGTATCGTCTTGGTATCATTACGCTAGATGACAATATTCCGACCATATGCAGTGTTAGTCTCACCAAACGACTCTGATCTATACTTTCCACCAACATTTGATGTTATTATAGTGATGTAAGAAATTCTATTCAATGTAGAATAGAATTCATCAATATTAGAAGCCATGTCTAAGAGCAATCGGTCTGATTAAACAGATAATAATGATTGAGTACTGATAAGCTAAGGCACAGTAACATATGGAGTAAGACTGATACATACGCAGTCATTGATACAAATAAAGTACACGTATCAAAATTGATCCAATGAATGACTTAAAATATATCCCGTTCTATTTAAAATTGTTGCTGAAATCGTACATTTAATATAACTATATTTTTGAGCAGCTCACCAAACCATATCAAAAAACACTTGCGCATGTCCAGAATCAAAAATTGAAAACTAAGATCCTGCACGATTCACAGCAACCCCTTTAAACACTAACGCGTACGTGTCAACACTTCTGCGCATGCGTCAGATCGAAAACTAAAATCCTGCACAGTTCAACAAAATTCAAAAATTTTGGCGCGCAAGTGGGTTAGAATCGGCTTTACTACACTACTTGAATTATCCAGCAATATATCGTCGAAAAAGTGATCAAAAACCACGAATTTAAGTCTACAAACTAATTATTTCGCTACATTGTATCAAAAAAACTGTCAAAAACGTCAGAAGCCGGCAAAATATCCACAGTTTCACGATATAACACAAAAAAACGCACAAAAACGATCAATTTCGTGTGAAACAGGCTTCAGTTTTGCAATATCACGTCCTAAATTTCAAAAATCAGAAAATCATTCGAAAGTAACAGCTATTTCTCAAATTTCTGTAGCAAAAACTATCAAAAACCACGAAGTTTGGTGAAATTAGCAATTATTCAGCAATATATAGTCAAAAAACGATCAAAAACCACTAATTCCAGTGTAAAAACTAATTATTTCGCTACAATTTATCAAAAAAACTGTCAATAACGTCAAAATCTGGCAAAATAATCCACAGTCTGACGATATAACACAAAAAAACGCACAAAAACGATCAATTTCGTGTGGAACAGGTTTCACTTTTGCAATATCACGTCCTAAATTTCAAAAATCAAAAAATCATTCAAAATAAACAGCTATTTCGCAGAATTTAACAGCAAAAACTTCCAAAAACCACAAATTTGGGGAAACTAGCGATTATTTGGCAATATATTGTCGGGAAAGTGATCAAAAACCACAAATTTTGGTGTAAAAACTAATCATTTCGCTACATTTTATCAAAAGAACTGTCAAAAACGTCAATATCCTGCAAAATCATCCACAGTCTCACGATATAACACAAAAAAAAGCACAAAAACGATCAATTACGTGTGAAACAGGCTACAATTTTATATTATTATGTACTGAAACTACCTAAAATCGGGAAATCATTCGAAATTAACAGCTATTTTGAAAAATTCTATAGAAAAAAATTACAAAAACAACGAAATTCGGTAAAATTGGCAATTATTTATCAATATATCGTCAAGAATGCGATCAAAAATCACAAACTATGATATAATAATTAATTATTTCGCTACATTATATCACAAAAACTGTCAAAAACGTCAAAATCCGGCATCTTTATCCACAGTCTCACGATATAGCAGAAAACAACGCACAAAAACGATCAATTTTGTGTGAAACAGGCTTCAGTTTTGCAATATCACGTCCTCAAACTAATTTAAAATAAACATCTATTTTGCGAAATTTTGTAGTAAACCTTAACAAAAATCACGAACTTTGGTGAAATTAGCAATTATTTAGCAATAAAGTGTCAATAAAGCGATCAGAAACCACAAACTTCAGTGTAAAAACGAATTATTTCGCTATATTTTATCTAAAAAACTGTCAAAAACATCAAAAGCCGGCGAAATTATCCACAGTCTCACGATATAACGCAAAAAAACGCACAAAAACGATCTATTTCGTGTGAAACAGGCTTCAGTTTTGCAATATCACGTACTGAAACTAATTTGAAATGGACATCTATTTTGCGAAATTCTGTAGCAAACGTTCACATAAATCACGAACTTTGGTGGAATTAGCAATTATTCAGCAATAAAGTGTCAAAAAAGCGATCAGAAACCACAAATTTTAGTGTAAAAACTTATTATTCCGCTACATTCTATCTAAAAAACTGTCAAAAACATCAAAAGCCGGCAAAATCATCCACAGTCTCACGATATAACACAAAAAAACGCACAAAAACGATCAATTTCGTGTGAAACAGGCTTCAGTTTTGCAATATCATGTCCTAAAACTATCAAAAATCAGAAAATCATTCAAAATAAACAGCTATTTCGCAAAATTCTGAAGCGAAAACTCACAAAAATCACGAGCTTTGATGAAATTAGCAATTATATAGCAATATATTGTCAAAAAAACGATCAAAAATCACAAATTTCAGTGTAAAATCCGATTATTACGCTACATTTTATCTAAAAAACTGTCAAAAACATCAAAAGCCGGTGAAATTATCCACAGTCTCACGATATAACGCAAAAAAACGCACAAAAACGATCAATTTTGTGTGAAACAGGCTTCAGTTTTGCAATATCACGTCCTAAAACTATCAAAAATCAGGAGATCATTAAAAATAAACAGCTATTTTGCAAAATTCTGTAGCAAAAACTCACGAGAACCACAAAATTCAGTAAAACTGGCAATCATTTAGCAATATATTGTCGAGAAGGCGATCAAAAACCACAAATTTCAGTGTAAAAACTAATTATTCCGCTACATTTTATCTAACAAACTGTCAAAAACTTCACAAGCCGGCGAAATTATCCACAGTCTTACAATATAACACATGAAAACGCACAAAAACAATCAATTTCTTGTAAAACTAGCTTCAAATTTGCAATATCATATCCTAAAACTATCAAAAATCAAAAGATCATTAAAAATAAACAGCTATTTTGCAAAATTTTGTGGCAAAAACTCACAAAAACCACAAAATTTGGTGAAATTGGCAATTATTTAGCAATGTATTGTCGAAAAAATGTTCAAAAACCACAAATTTTGGTGTGAAAACTAATTATTTTGCTACATTTTATCAAAAAAAAACTGTCAAGAACGTTAAAATCTGCCAAAATCATCCACAGTTTCAGAAGATACCACAAAAAAACGCACCAAAACAATCAATTTCGTGTGAACTGGCTCCAGTTTTGCAATAACACGTTTAAAACTATCAAAAATCAGGAGATCATTCAAAATAAACAGCTATTTTGCAAAATTCTGTAGCAAAAACCACGAAATTTGGTGAAATTGGCAATTATTTAGCAATATATTGTCGAAAAAGCGATCATAAATCACAAATTTTAGTGTGAAAACTAATTATTTCGCTACATTTTATCAAAAAAACTGTCAAAAACGTTAATATCCGGCGAAATCATCCACAGTCTCACAATATAACACAAAAAATCGTACAAAAACGATCAATTTCGTGTGAAACTGGCTTCAATTTTGCAATATCATGTCCTAAAACTATCAGAAATCAGAAGATCATCCAAAATAAACAGCTATTTTGCAAAATTCTGTAGCAAAAACCACGAAATTTGATGAAATTGGCAATTATTTAGCAATATATTGTCGAAAAAGCGATCATAAATCACAAATTTTAGTGTGAAAACTAATTATTCCGCTACAATCTATCAAAAAAACTGTCAAAAACGTTAATATCCGGCGAAATCATCCACAGATACAATATAACACAAAAAATCGTACAAAAACGATAAATTTCGTGTGAAACTGGCTTCAATTTTGCAATATCATGTCCTAAAACTATCAGAAATCAGAAGATCATCCAAAATAAACAGCTATTTTGCAACATTTTGTAGCAAAAACCACGAAATTTGGTGATATTGGCAATAATTTAGCAATATATTGTCAAAAAAGCGATCAAAAATCACAAATTTTAGTGTAAAAACTAATTTTCTTGCTACATTCAATCCAAAAAACTGTCAAAAACGTCAAAATCTGGCAAATTTATCCATAATCTCACGATATAACACAAAAAAACGCCCAAAAACGATCAATTTCGTGTGAAACTGGCTTCAATTTTGCAATAACACGTCCTAAAACTATCAAAAATCGGGAAATCATTCGAAATAAACAGATATTTTGCAAAATTCTGTAGCAAACACTCAAAAAAATCACGAACTTTGGTGAAATTAGCAATTGCTTAGCAATATATTGTCGAAAAAGCGATCAAAAACAACAAATTCCAGTGTAAAAACTAATTATTTCGCTACAATTTATCAAAAAAACTGTCAATAACGTCAAAATCTGGCAAAATAATCCACAGTCTCACGATATAACACAAGAAAGCGCACAAAAACGATCAATTTCGTGTGAGACAGGCTACAATTTTGCAATATTATGCTCTAAAACTACCTAAAATCAGAAAATCATTCAAAATTATAAGCTATTTTGCAATATTCTGTAGCAAAAACCACGTAATTTGGTAAAATTGGCAATTAATTAGCAATATATCGTCGAAAAAGCGATCAAAAATCACAGATTTCAGTGTAAAAACTAATTAATTCGCAACATTTTATTTCAAAAACTGTCAAAAACTTCAAAAGCCGGCGAAATTAACCACAGTCTCACGATATAACACATAAAAACGCACATAAACAATCAATTTCTTGTGAAACTGGCTTCAAATTTGCAATATCATATCTTAAGACTATCAAAAATCAGAAGATTATTCAAAATAAACAGCTATGTTGCAAAATTCTGTAGCGAAAACCACGTAATTTGGTACAATTGGCAATTAATTAGCAATATATTGTCGAAAAAGCGATCAAAAATCACAAATTTTAGTGTAAAAACTAATTACTGCGCTACATCTTATAAAAAAACTGTCAATAACGTCAAAATCTGGCAAAATAATCCACAGTCTCACGATATAACACAAAAAAACGCACAAAAACGATCAATTTAGTGTGAAACATGCTTCACTTTTGCAATATCACGTCCTAAATATCAAAAATCAGAAAATCATTCAAAATAAACAGCTATTTTGCAAAATTCTGTAGCAAACACACACAAAAATTACGAACTTTGGTGAAATTAGCAATTTATTGGCAATATATTGTTGAAAAAGCGATCAAAAGTCACAAATTTCAGTGTAAAAACTAATTATTCCGCTACATTTTATTAAAATCACTGTCAAAAACGTCAAAATCCGGCAAAATCATCCACAGTCTCACGATATAACACAAAAAAGCGCACAAAAACGATCAATTTCGTGTGAGACAGGCTACAATTTTGCAAAATTATGCTCTAAAACTACCTAAAATCAGAAAATCATTCAAAATTAAACGCTATTTTGCAATATTCTGTAGCAAAATCCACGTAATTTGGTAAAATTGGCAATTAATTAGCAATATATCGTCGAAAAAGCGATCAAAAATCACAGATTTTAGTGTAAAAACTAATTAATTCGCTACATTTTATTCCAAAAACTGTCAAAAACTTCAAAAGCCGGCGAAATTAACCACAGTCTCACGATATAACACATAAAAACGCACATAAACAATCAATTTCTTGTGAAACTGGCTTCAAACTTGCAATATCATATCTTAAGACTATCAAAAATCAGAAGATCATCCAAAATAAACAGCTATTTTGCAAAATTCTGTAGCAAAAACCACCTAATTTGGTAAAATTGGCAATTAATTAGCAATATATTGTCGAAAAAGCGATCAAAAATCACAAATTTTAGTGTAAAAACTAATTACATCGCTACATTTTATAAGAAAAACTGTCAAAAACGTCGAAATCCGTCTAAATTATACACAGTCTCACGACATAACACAAAAAAAAGCACAAAAACGATCAATTTCGTGTGAAACAGGCTCCTGTTTTGCAATATCACGTCCTAAAACTAACAAAAATCAAAAAATCATCCAAAATAAACAGCTATTTTGCAAAATTCAGTAGCGAAAACTCACAAAAATCACAAAATTTGGTAGAATTGTCAATTATTCAGCAATATATTGTCGAAAAAGCGATCAAAAATCACAAATTTTGGTGTAAAAACAAATTATTTCGCTACATTTTATAAAAAAAACTGTCAAAAACGTCAATATTTGGCAAAATCATCCACAGTCTCACGATATAACACAAAAAAACGCACAAAAACGGTCAATTTCGTGTGAAACAGGCTTCAATTTTGCAATATCATGTCCTAGAACTATCAAAAATTGGAAAATCTTCCAAAATAAGCAGCTATTTCGCAAAATTCTGTAGCGAAAACTCACAAAAATCACGAACTTTGGTGAAATTAGCAATTATTTAGCAATATATAGTCAAAAAAGCGATCAAAAACTACAAATATAGTGTAAAAACCAATTATTCCGCTACATTTCATCAAAATACTGCAAAAAACGTCAAAATCGTCAAAATTATCCACAATCTCACAATATCACACAAAAAAACGCACAAAAACGATCAATTTCGTGTGAAACAGGCTTCAATTTTGCAATATTAAGTCCTAAAACTATCTAAAATCAGGAAATCATTCAAAATAAACAGCTATTTTGCAAAATTCTGTAGCAAAAACTCACAAAAAACACGAAATTTGGTAATATCGGCAATTATTTAGCAATGTATTGTCGAAATAGCGATCAAAAATCACAAATTTTAGTGTAAAAACTAATTATTCCGCTACATTTTATCAAAAAAACTGTCAAAAACGTCAGAATCCGGCAAAATTATCCACAGTCTCACAATTTTACACAAAAAAACGCACAAAAACGATCAATTTCGTGTGAAACAGGCTTAAATTTTGCAATATCATGTCCTAAAACCATCAAAAATTGGGAAATCATTCAAAATAAACAGCTATTTTGCAAAATTCAGTAGCAAAAACACACAAGAACCACGAAATTT
>JAZBGZ010001743.1:0-13559 GCA_037414795.1 Stenodera caucasica
TAGAACATAAATCGAATATTACCCAAATTCATCAATTTCGAAAAGAGAATTCAACTTTGCCATCACTGTTAATTAGAAAAAAAAAATGTTTGATTATTGTAATTTTTCAATTTTCAGCCATTAGTTGGAATAGCAACACTATTAATAAAACCGAAACTCGTTGAAAATCTACCACAAGAAGTTTATTTATGGTCAATAGAGAAATCCGGAATCGATGAAAATCTCAAATTGAAAATAAAAAAAGAGTTGAAATTAATTATGATTATAACGAAATTGTGTATAATTCTAGCTTTAATGACGGGTTGTTGTTTTCTTATCGATAATTCACGTGATTATTATTTGTTTTTACCTGTTAAACTGATTATTGATCATTTTCCAACATATTCAAAATGGCTAGTTCGATTTTACAGATTGAATGCTGTTCTTTTACTTGTAACAGGCGGCACACCGCATGGTTTACAAGTCATTTATTATACGCAACATATGAAATATCAGATAATAATGATGAGTGAATATATAAAACAAGTAACGAAATTAAACCCCTTAACTGACGATATTATCAATGATTCTTATTATCAAAATGAAGTGGGGCGTCGACATGTATTCTGCAGTAGGCGAGGACAAGAACTTCTGATGTACGAAATTCAATTCACTTCAATGTTTTTCGAATAATTTTTTCTTATTTCAGTTCTGGCCGAAGAAAAATTTCCGAAATAACCAATTTAATTGCTTATTTCTCATTGAGTGGATTTTTATGTGCTTTGGGTGTATCGCTCCTAGTACTAAAAGTGAGCTTGAATGAAAATAGAAAAAAATTAATGTGAATAAATATTTGAAATTTTTCCAGGGTTCTTTAGAAACTATGGATTATATACGTTTGGGATTCGCAGCTACTTTATCTGTCATTTTGTTTTGCGCCATTATAATGGCTGGACAATCGATTGAGACTATAGTAAGTGATTATGATCAATCAAATTTGAAGGTAAATTGAGTGATCTAAGATCGAGAAGTGTGAATTTCATCATTCTTAATATGAATAATTATTTTAGTATGTAAGAAATAATTCGAATTATTTACTATTCTCCGTTTTACAGACTGAAGATCTACAGAAAAGTCTACAAGAGCAAGAATGGTACAATTACAACAGATCCAATCGTATAAATTATTTGTTAGCATTGATTTCTGCGACACGAACAATTAAAATTAATTTCTCAGAAAATTATTCCATCAATTATGTCTTAGGATTGGCTGTGAGTTCCAATTTATCTAATTTTATTTTTACATTTCTTAAACTGTTTCAAAATAGAGTCCCGATTTTTTGAGAAACAATTGAATTATTAAGGGCCCAATGGAGTGAAATAGTCGCCAATGTTAAAGTATAGGGCACTATAGGGAAACGGCTACACACTTTTTGGAATTTTTTTTTTCCAGTTGAAGAAACGGTAAAACGCTAAAAATGTCTAAATCGTATTACACACTTTTTGCCTAGTAAATATTTTTTTTTTTGATGAAATTTATACCACTTATAGAGCATCAAGATACGCATGCTTCTTACTATCTGATTTTTTGATAATCATCATACTTTTCCGGAAAATCTAAATTGAAAATTTCTAAGTTAGGCAACTTTATCTACACTAAATTGCGAAAAATTTAGCCTGGGTGGGTGATTTATGAAAGTAGAAAAGAGTAAGGGTTTATAAGTAACCAATAGCATTTGACAAAATTAAATATACACCCCATAAGATATTTCGAAGAAAATAGAAAATGGAGAAATTTATATTAGGAATAGTATGTCTCTTTCGTCTTTATATTGTTTCTTTATCAATAATTCTGATAAAAAATCAATGTTCTATTCATTGAAAATAACAAATTAACTTTGTGCATGTAGATCTAATATGTACATGAGTCAATTAGAAATCATGAAATCTTTCCAATTCCATCGTGTCAATAACATGACTAATTTGTAAGATGATTAGTAACATGTTAAATAAAATTGAGGTCACTTTCAAATACAAATTACACGAATTAACAATCAAATGTAAGGATTATTGTTAAGCATATAGTTCTGTGATTTAGAAGTAAAATAAGGTTTGATATTGATCTAGAGTTCAGATGATTATTCGAGACTCAAAGATGAAAGAAACTACCTTACAGCTATGAAAAGAATTATAAGACACTGAATTCAATTTCTAATTATTTTTTCATTTGAGATCGTACTTGCAAATAATATTCTATTTATTTAAACAAATAGAAATAATTTTTGTTAATGAAATTTCAGGTAAATCTCAAAGATATAAATACATATACATATTTATATTTTACTTTCTACTGCTTGTCAAATAGTAGTTTGTATTTTATAAAATAATACCACAAAAAATTTTTTTTATTTATAATAATAAGAACGATTAATTAAGAGTAAGACAGTAAAACTTTCTTTTTGAATATTTTTTTCGACAATTCTAATTTTTATTTCACACTTGAGATCTAAAAGTATCTACTGTAGTTGTATTGGTCAGTTAAGACTTTAATGAAGAAGTCTTATCATTTTATGATTCATTATTATTGAACAATGGAATTTGTCTTATAAATTAACCAACAATAATCCATGATTTACAACCGCCAGAAGGATGGACATTTTTCTTTATAAGAGGTAGTTTTTAGTTTGGCCGAAGGTTGACAAATTTTAAAATAAATATCCAAGTTGAATAAAGAGAAGATTGACTGAACTAAAAACTACCTGCTTTCGAAAAAAGGTCCGCACATTTGGTGTTAGTTGTAAATTATCAAACACTATTATTGGTTAATTCAATAAACAAATTGTATTGTTCAATTTAATTATAAAATGATTTGACTTGAAAATCTTACTTTAGCACAATCTGATCCTTACGTAATACTTGGAATGGTACTCTACAAATAAAAGATCGTACAGGTTGTTCAGGAAAGGATAATTATAAATTATAAAAAGATATAAATTCCATAATAATTAAATTATAGAAACTCCTTTTAATTTTTCTGATAATATATCGTTCTACGACTGATCCGCGGTGATACCTACTGATCAGTTGTATTTGTGAAGTACTATCTAAAGTACCACATGTAAATCACTGATTTATTTAGCATAATTCTCAATCTATTCGGCATATACAAATATGAAGGCTAAAGTCTTGCATATATTTTGAAATCGAGAAAGCCGAATTCTCTTATTACGGGTATCATAAAAATTAGGAAAATTTAGATGTTGAATTCAGTATTGTGCTTGTGTTTGCATCCCTACCTGGTTATTTTATTTCTCTCTCTCTCTCTCTCTCTCTCTCTCTCTCTCTCTCTCTCTTTCTTTTTACCAATATTCACTCCTCTCTAATTCAAATATAAAAAATAAATAAAGATAATGAATATTTGGGATTGATTTTTCACAGCATTTTTTATCTAAGATTCAGTATTGAATTCATTGTTAATATCTACCAAATTGCTTGAATTAATTAATTACATTCGCTCATAAAAAAAAAAAACACTTCCCGCTCTTTCATAAGCCCCACATATCTTATCAATTCTCCATATGGATATTAGTTTCATATTCTACATAAACTTATTCCGAAATAGAATTTTGATTATCATTCAATGTTCTGTCATATTCACGACTGGGTTCGCTTTATTGTTCGTATATGAGAATACTTACAATTTTAAAACTCAACAATAATTTTAAGCAAAGAAAGAGAAATATGGGATGCTCCATGTTTTTAAGATTAAACTAAAAAATATGGCAACTTAATTCCAATATAATACAGAAAATGAATATTGATGAGATTATTTTTTTTTTACAGATGGTGAGAGGACTCTATTCAGTTGTTTCAGTATTTGTTGGTTTACAGCGACAATAGAATTTTGTTCAAACGAAAAAAAATAATATATTTCTAAATCGATTTGTGATTGTCGATTCTAGTTGTGGCACCACTGCTTGTACTCACAACGAAAACATCACCAAAAATCACCTTATCTTATACTCTATCCCAAAAAATGTTATAATTTTAGAAATATGAATAAATGTTGGCTATTCTACGAAATTATTTAGTTAAGCGAAAAAATCTACAGATGAATCGTAAAACACACCGAATTCGTCTAGAGTCGGACGTCTGGATAGCACAATGGTTGGATCACACGAAATTATACTTAGAAGTTTTCATGTTGATAGATTTCTGAACAAAACAAAATTTCTCTCTATATATTTGATGTAATAACTCAAATAAATAATTATATATTAATCTTATCTAATAAGTGACTTAACTTAATCAGCGATAAGTGCTTAATTTACCTAGTTTTTTTTGGGGGGGGGGATATCCAAAGTTCACTATAATATGATATTCTCAAATAGAAATGTTAATTATGATTTGTTCTCCAAAAATTTTTGTTTATCTATTTTGCATTAATTATAATGCCATTGATACCAGTGGCGTCACAATCGAGCTGATTATTCACATATCAACTGATTGTCAGTACTTTTTCTGATGCTCGAGCATAATTCGAACGTCCTTAATAACTAATAATAAGAGACTAGGAATTTCTAGTGAAGTAGAAAAAGTTGACTTCTTTCGAGTCACCCATGCAGTTAAGCATCAAGCAACTGAAGTTACAATTAAATAAATAAAATGAAGTTTGTGATCAATTTGAGGAGTTTGCCTCAACTCTAAAACTAGGCTAACATTTCAAAATTTGTTTTTGATAAGTACTTATATGAAAAAAACCAAACAATTGATACCTTTTAGAGATATCTCGATTCTAAAGTGAATCACCATCTTCTATTGTTTTAAAATCAGTTTTGATTTTGATTTTTCGTATCATCGTAACTAAAGCTAATTTTATAACAATCACCTTTGTTCAGAAAAATTGAAATTATTAGAAAATTATTGGATTTGATTCGACAAAAGAATTACCGATACAATTTCATCGGGTAAAAATCGGTTTGGATCGAATTTCAATGAAACCAGCAAAAATTTTCACTAACGCTACACGATACATAAAAAAAGTGTAATAGCTAATTCGTAGTTTATCGCCAAAATTAGTCGACGCGCCATCTAGTTTGTTCCCTAGAACTGATCTAGTATAAAACAATTGTTTATGGAGTAAAAATGCGGGAACTTTCACCAATCATTATTATTGATGTGATTGAGTTTTGATTAGTTTTATAACAATAAACTAGATGGCGTATATTATTTGATATTTTAATTAATTTGTAATAAAATACAATATAATTTTTTATTTAGATGACTGAAAAAAATGAAATATAAATATTCTTTATTTTCAACCAATTTGAGTTTCCACTCTTTCAGGTTAGATTTCTGCCTGTTTACAACGCCCTCTAAATACCGGTAATGTATGATTTTTATGATTTTTACATATAGTGGGGAATCTATAGTTATCTATGTCAAAAAAATATTATTTTTGCTACAAAATACGCCCCTGGATTTTTGACCTCTACTTGAAAAATACTCTCTAGACATAATTTTGATTGTACTGATATTATTTCTTATTCTCCGAAAAAAGTAAATACAAAATAATTTTATAATTTCGATGAGAGACTTGAGAAATCCCATAAAAATTTCACAAGACTTACTAAAAAATAATAAAAGAGAATTAACTTAATTCTAGTCCTGAAATGTGCTTTTTTGATCGATTGAATAACAAAATTATCTGTTTCTATTTTTTATCGCTTCCATGGCTTGAATTTCCCTCATATTTCAAGTGAGAAACAACCAGTTATCAACTCTTATGAAAAATGATGAGTTATCTCTCATAAAACACATTCACATTTTATGCAAGATATTTCCAAATAAACAAAGGAAAATATAAATGTTTAATGATGATAATAAAAATATTCGCTTCTGTGATAAAAATGAATACGAGGAAAAAAAATTAATGGAAGTAAAATAGAAATGTGATAAACTGATAAAGTTAAATTCAAAAGAGTAATTTCTTATTTGTTTTTTGTGAATTAAAAAATCACTAATGATTGAAAAAAATCAATAACACAATGATCGTTGATTGCAATTATAATTGATGAACGTGTGTTTGGTATCTTCGAATTTTGATCAGATATGATTGGTATTTTTTTTTTTTTGAACAATTTTATTTCGGAATTAGCAATGATCAATGGGTGACGATTCACCTGGTCCTTTAAATAAAGTAGTTTTTTTTTTAAATCCATTCAAGTGATCACGAAAAATTCAAATAAATAAATAAAACAAATCGAAAAATTCATAATAATTTACAAATAATGCTTCATTATAAAATTTGTGTTTTCCGGAAGATTAAATAAGAAAATCTGTTTTTATTTTTTTATCGCTTTCATAATTTGAATTTTTCTTGAATTAGAGAAACGACTACTTATAGTCATCTATTCTTATGGAAAATTTTAGTTCGAAAAAATTTTGTAACTGAAATATTTTGTATAAATCATGTTGCTGATAATTTGCGAATTTTTTCCACTATTTACTAGAAAATTGAATTTTTTTGTTTGATTCCAAGTCATTTTTTTTCAAAGTGCTCGATTCTTATCATGAATTCGTTTTATTTAATATAAGAGAGAAAATAAGTTGAATTCTATAGAGAACTCGATTCTTATACCGATCCTGATCTCGATATCGATCATGTATTCCCGCGTTTCAACTCTCCAATTTCGATAAATTTGAAATTTGATCTAATTGAGTGAGAAAGTTATGAGAATAGCATCTTTTCTTGAGGAAATCCCAATTTATTAATAATATATAAGTGTTTTGTTTGTACTGTTTTTGTTTTTCAATTGTACGCCTCTCAATTTATAAATGAAGTTTAACAATTTACAAGAAATTTGATTCACTCTAACGCCATCTTGTTTTAATTGAAAATGTTAATCGTTTATTTATCCCGAAACACATGTTAAAATTTACACGAAACCTGAGAAAATTTTTAAGACGCTTGAGAAATATTTAAATATTAGCCACATAAAAAAATAAAAAAACGTATGTATGTTTAGGGAGAAACAAATGATTGACATCTTCATTTTCGAGAAATTCCCAATTTTGTCCAAAATGATGATTGGAAATTGTTAGTGAAATATGGAAGTTTAGACTTTTGGAAGATAATTTTACAATAGAAAAAATTTATTCTGATCAAAATAAGTAAATACATTGAAACAAGGAATATAAATAATTGATAATGAACAATACAAAATGTGAAGAGAATAGATGAACAAAAATATTAATTGATGGAAATGTAATCAACTCTTATTACTGATGTGAATTACCAAGAAAACGATAACAAATAACAATTAAACAACGCAATAATTCCGTATCTTCATTGGGTGCTTTATGTTCAATTTTCTTCAGTTCCTCCAATACTTTCGGTAACATTCTTTCAACATCGTCAACATCGCCAGTCTTCAAGCCAGATGAAATTAAATGCTGATATTTTTGTAATGATGCTTCGTTCAGTGCATCCAATTCGGGCCAATCATCCGAACAAATTGAACATTTACATTTTAATTGGGCATTAATCGATGAAGCTTTATTTGGTACAGCAAATAAATAGTTGGAACTGGAACAAATCAAAAATCACAATTTTCTTTGAAATGAATTGATTTGAAATAATTTAGCATTCACCTGTGATTGAATTGGAGTTTTTCACCAATTTTGATCGGTCTTATGGCTCTTATCACGATTGTCGAACCATGAAATGTTTGAATTACATTCGGACAACCATGACTGAGAAAATTACAAAATGGATAAACACCAAACCCTATGTGATTATCTTTATTTTCCGTTCTATTATCAGTTGAAAGAATCTTGAAATACTTGTTAATTAAACATAATAAAGCGAATAAGATTTGCTTGAATCGAGATTCTTCTTGATATAGAGCGCCAACTGTTAGAAAACCTCTCAAATTTTTTGATAACCACCCATAAAAAATTGCTGTGAAATAACTGGAATCAATCTGTTCATCATATGAAAGTTTATTCCAATTTTTTGTTAATTTCCAAATTTCGTAGAGAATTGGTGAATAATGACCATTCGGATCTAATTCTCCATAATCATCAATAATTTTATAGTCTTTACAAATTTCAATTGCTATTTTCAATGCTAATATAACATCTATTCGTGTTTTATAAATCGATTCAAAAAATCCGTTCAATGAACAGATAAATTGATGATAATTATTCCATGCTTTTGTTTTACATTCATTACTACAGTATAAACAATGGATGCAATTATCACATGGTACAAGATTATAAGAAGATTGGAAACATTCATCACATATAAAAGATGTATTTCGATTAATTTTAATAGATGAAAATGGTTGTTCAACGATTACAACTTGGCCAACTTCGATATTTTTTTTAGCAACGAAATATTTGCCATAACGATCACCGATTGCAATTTCAATTGATGAACTTGCATTTGGTATTTTCGAACTTCGTTCGGATATTGTTGGTACTTGTTGGAAGAATTGTTTTGGTGGTTTATTGATGGTTGCTTTGATACAATTCACTCGTTCCTTTAAAACTCGTGCTTCTTCTGATGATGATCCTGCATTTATTACACGATCTAAATCCTAAAAATTCAATAGAATAAATCAAGAGAAATATGAAAAGTAATAATTGAATTACAATTTCTGCTTCGTTATAAAATCGGTGTTTAAACAAATATTTGGCTCTATTTAAAAAAATTTCTGATTTTAATTTGGATGTTGTAGCAAATGATAAACAGTAATTATATTCAGCTAACTCATCATGACAAAATTCCTGGGAATTTGAATGTAATTCGCGAATAAATTTCAATAATTTTGCAGCTTTGTCATCAGCCTTTTTAAAACGTACTACTGGAATCCCATTATTTAACAATTTTTTATAAAAAAAATCGACTTTCTCAATTATATTCATTTTTAGAAAATTGTCTCTGGTTATATCAGCCAACAATGCTTTTGGAACTTGAACAGAATAACTACTTTGAGCCATTCCAATCACTCTTATCGATTATAATCAATAATTGTAAAACTTAAAAAATCACTAAATAATAATAGATACAACTTCGGTACAACTTCACAACTCGACAATCGCTTTGAAACTGTCCCTATTTATTTCAAATAAACATATTGCAATTATCGCGATTGTGAGAATTGTTTATGGAATACAGTCGAAGCTCTGTATAGTGAATTGCGAGAATCTAATGAAAACTTCACTTTATACCTACAGATAGAATATACATAGAGCATGTCCCAGAGAGAACATTGAGTATTTGGGCGGATATAATAATTTGTTTTTGAAATAAAAAAAATCCTATTTCAAGCGATAAGTAAGAGAAAACACCCTAAACTTGACCAATCAAAGTTGAGCACAATCAATTATAATTTTTGTTGCCTAGCAAATTATCAAATTGTTTAGTAATATTGGCAACTGAGAAAAGCGTTTGAGGATCTAACTAAATAGTGACCTCTGAGATATTTTAGAATTAGAGCGGTCTATTGAGGAGTTATGGAGAATTGGGAAGAAATCTATGAAAAACTCATGATTATGATAAACAACAAATAAATGGCCCCTTAGAATGTGTCAGTTGAAAAATATTCAAACAATTTGTTTTTGTTTCAAAAATCGAGAAACTCATACGTATAAAATGAACGAGTTTGTTCATTTTCATTTGAGTGAAATTTAACATTCCAACAAAATAGAGGATTTCCTCAAACTTATTGTAGATAATATTGGAAAAATCTATGATGTGAGTAGATTTTTTTGGCATTTTCTACAATAAATTTGAAAAATATTTATTACGATATCGTCGAAAACAATTCAAATTATTTTATTGGATTACTGGAAAGAAAGATGAGACAACTTTTTGAAGTGGAATGTTCTCGTAAATTTCAATGAATAAAACTCATGAATATTAATCAAATTTCGTCTATTTTGAATAAATTCGAAATTTTTTTTTTTGTTATCCAATCTAAAATCCTTGAAATGGGGACAGACATCTTCATCATCATAATTCCATCAAAATAAACATTTACAAATTTGTTTTTCTTTTTCAAGTATCGTAGTTTATTTTTGTTTTGATGACTGTTAAGAAAATATAAGTTGATTATAGGAATACAAAAATTTTAGAAAATTGATGAAAATTATGAGCTCGAAAGTTACGCCTTTTTCGGCCCCTAATTAGGAACAAGAGACGATGTAATTTTCACGGAATTTTTTCCAATAATTTTTCCAAATGAAAGCTTCAATTCAGAATTATTTGCTGTTTTTCGAAGATACTTGTACGAAAATGAAATAGTTAGTTATAAAATGAGATTTCGATACAACTGAAATTTCTCCATACAATATTCCAACTATCAATATTGAAGACAAGATCTGCACAATTGATATAGTAGAGATCTGGATCGAAATAAGAATCGAGCTCTTCATAGAATTGCATTATTTTTTTTCTATTCTCAAATAAATTGAAAAAATGATTTTTTGATGATTATCAATATTATCAACAAAATTTGGAATTCGTTCTACAACGCAGTCTACGATCATAAATAATAATTTCGAATCAAACAAAGAATTGGAGACGAATTTTCTCAATCGTTTTCCTGTTGATAGAAAACTCGACGCAATTTCAAAATAACGTATAACAATTTATGATTCATACAAAATACTTCAGTAGAAATTTCTCGAACTATGTTCTCGAGATGTTGATATTTCAATAATAAATAAACACTGACTCTAGTCAATTTAATGTACAGTCAAAGTTCTGTATTGTAAAGCTATATTTATGAGAATCTTCGTGCAGTGAAATTTTCAATGAAATCGAATGAATGAAGTTGAAAAACTATCCAGTGAATTTTCCTCTTGCTGTTTATCTAGTTCACGTGACTTCATCAAATGACTTCGATTTGATAAGGGGTTTTTCTTAAATTTCTCCTGAAAACGTGTAAATTGTAATAAATTAACGAGATTTCTAGCGAAATACTCGATATTTTCGGTTCGAATCATTCTTTTATTCGGTTTTTCGACGAAAAATGTTGGGACTAACTAGATTTGAAGAAGAATATTATAATCAGCTAGATCTTTGACAAAATAATGAAATTACTTGAATTTGATGAGATTATCGGTTCAAAAGGTGGTTTTTCTCGATATTTATGGATCTGCTTGAATTGCGATTATTCAAAGCATTCGATATCAATTCTAGGATCGGGGTTCATACAAAACTAAATTTGAAATAACAGAGAATTTATTAATCAAATAAAAAATTAAAGTTCGTATTTAACTTGTAAAAATCTCATTGACAGGCACTTTTGTGAAGATGTTATTTGTTATTTTCAAGAAAATATCAGCATAAGCTGCGTCATAACCATGTTTAACGTCTTGGTAAACCTCTCTCCAATTATCGTTCAATACTTGATTGATATTATCACCCAATAATTTATCACCATTGAATAAATTATCGAAATTTAAATAGCCATGTTCTGGTTCTACTTCAAATTTAAATGTTTTTGGTTTATAATAGATTTTATTATTTTTATTCAATTCTTCAAATTGTATTTCAGCATGAACTTTAGCTTTTTCAAATTTTAATATTGAATCACCTTTGCCAACCATTGGTAATAATAAAACGCGTCCATTAAAATCATATTCACTCAATTGTTTCAATTCAGGCAGAAAGCCATCAATTTTCATCAATTTCGTATCAAAATCTAAGCTACAATCATCGAATTATCAATAATTATCTTTATTACTACAGGATGTCCACTGTGCGACAACTAGTCTAAATATCTTAATTATTAATGACACTACATGAACGAAATTCGTGGACATCAAAGTCGAACACTCGAGCTAGATTTGGGTGACAAAAAATTCAATATGATTGGACCGGAAGTACTGGTGATTGATATCAACTTTTAAATTTGTCCACCATTAATGGGTGAATTGTTATAAATTCGTGATCAGATAAAAAAATTACATCTATTGCAACAATTTTTTTTTAATTACGTCCATCTTTGTGTGAGAAATTCAATAAAATATGATTCGCATTAGAGAGGGATCGGCGTAGACCTCGCTTTCAACACCAAACTTCCATTTATTGTCAATCATTTGATTCTTTGTACAAAAATTATCGTTACTATGGTTACAATTATGTCACTTTACGGAAATTGACGTTTACTCTAATTTCAAAATTAAAATGTCTATTTCATGAAATTTGACATCACATCCTATTACGTTGCTATAGCAACAAGAATTTCAATACTCGAAATCGAGTAGTCGCTGCTTTCCACAAGGCCTACACCGATCTCCTCTAATGCGAATCATATTTAATTGAGTATCTCGCAAAAAAATGGACGAAAATTAAATCAAAAATAATGACGAATATAATTTCTTCATCTAGTCACGAATCGATTATAATTTGTTTATGGATTTTTATTTCCGACTTCTAGTCCCGAAATTCGTTCCGATCGATATTTATACCGGATGTCGTACAGTGGACGTCTTGTATAGATAGAAATCGGCTGAAATTGAACTCACCTTGCTTTTTCAATTTTCATGTCCGGTATACCGTAAATTCGAACATTTTGATAATTTTGTACAACGTGAACAGTACCAGTACCTTCGCCGATTACCATCGATGGTAGTTCTAATGGGTTTAACGATGGTAGGCCAATTTCTGGAAATGACTCGACTGTGTGATGGATGGCATTTTCAATGGCGTCACGTAAACATTCATTGAAATCATTCGAATTACGATTACAAGTTTTGAATGATTTGGCTAAAATCATCATCATAAATCAATAAATTTAATTATATTTACCTAATTTAATTCGAATTAAAACTAACGTAATTTTGTTGAGGATGATACAATATTGATTGAGATCAATAATAAAAGTAAAGCGAAATTCTTCATCGCTCTTATTTAACTTCAATTTCTGATTGGGAACTAATTAAAAAGATCTAAGAATTCTCGAATATATAGGCATTTTATTACTCGATTATTATGATAATGATTTGTTTTGAATTATCATATTCCTCCAAATGAACGATTCAGAAGTAGCAATTAACAAAAAAATGTATAAAACATTAAAATGACAAGATCATGGTCATCTAGATTTTATTTTAAATACAAAAAAAAAGTTTGTTATTGAATCGTAATTTTTCCGTCACATTTCCAGCTAACAATTTGATCGTCTCATATCAAATTATCAATAGTTCATCATAATACATCATCAAAAAATCACATCGTTGATTAAACAAACGTTTTCATACAGAATGTCCGATGTATGACAACTCCTCCTAATATCTCACTTGTCGATGAGACAAAGCGCATAAAATTTGCACACATTAAATAATAACACTCAAGCTATATTTGAGTAGCGAAAAATTCAATGAGGCTCTACCGGATGTACCGGAAATTTAATATCAATTATGGTGATAAGAAGGAAAAGAGTTTATAATTGTGGCTTGATTGATTCAAATGCTCGACCTTGGAATGTGTGAATGAAAAAAGACACCAAAAATTAGTTCTCAAAATTTCGATCAAAAATAATGGTTCTCAGCAAAACGTAATCA